>FIZR01028043.1:0-12660 GCA_900060175.1 Ferrisia virgata | reverse complement strand
ACCATCAATATTCAAACTAACAACAACTTGAACATTGACTCGAATGTTGAGAAAATAATGCTAAGCAAATTTTCAAAATTTTTAGTTATTACTTCCCAATTGCAGCAAAAGTCCTAATTTCATCTGAAGTGACATGATTTTAAAAAAATTTGTGATTTCTATGTAACATTAGGAATTTTGAAAATTGTTTATCATTTTTCTCTTAAAATTCAACTTTTTTGTCAAACAATCCAACTGTTGGCAGCCCAGAACAATTGAACATCAATGTCAAGGCCATCAATATCCAGACCATCAAAATCTGAATAATCTTGATTTTGATGACCCAGGGTCAACTGTACAAGGCACTATTAATCATCTTTCAATGTTAATATGGTGGTAAAATATCATCATCATTGAAAACTGAAAGCCTTGTCTAGTCTCAGGTAGAGTCTTAAAAAAATCAATTTTGATCATCTTAAATATCCTAGTATTTAGGAGTATTTATTGATGCTTCACTGTTGCGGAAGGATCATTGTCTAAATCTCAGTGATAAATTGAGTAAAATTGTCTGCTTGATTCAGTATCTGAGTGGATTGGTTTCAAAGGCTCATCTGAGAAAATTTTACATTGCAGTGTTTGAGAGTATCCTTAGATATGCGATTTCAATATTAGATGGTGCTCCAGATTGTTGGATTCGGCCTTTCTTATTATTACAAAAGAGAGCCTTGCGGCTAATTGCATGAGTACTTTGGGATTCGCCATCAGCACCAGTCTTTTATTCTTTGGAGATGTTAAGAGTTGATCAGCTATACTTGACCACCATATTAAAATCCATGAATAAGGCTTTACTGCTTGTGAACGTTCAACTTGTAATTCCTTTGGAGGTTTGATCCCATTGCCAAAATGGCGTAGAGTCAAGTCTGGGAGCCACTCTCCATCTTTACCTCTATCTATCTAGTCAATTAAAGTAATTTCGTCAATATACCAAGGTCCTAAACACAAGCCGTTTTATCATTAAAAAAATAACATACTCCAGTCATAAAAGGATAAGTGGACCCAAGATCCTCCAACACATCATTCACCAAAAAATTCACTTCACCATCACCTTCAGTGCTTAGAAAAGAATTCCAACCCATACAATCGAACTAACCATACTTTCAAATCAATTCATAGCCAGCCGTCTCAAATTATGAAAAATGTACACCATATAATATGAAAGAAGGAGACGTACCACAAGCCAAAAGGGGATAGAAAAAAACTAAGACAGAAAATTCGCTACATCGACGTCGTCCAGTTCTTCGTGATCTTCAATCCCCAACAGTTATCAGGTTTCCGTATAAAATACATGCACCGTACACGTAATATGCAGAAATAGAATACAACCGAGTACCTACGTAAAGTAAAATAACGTAAGGTAAGGTAACGTATGAAGAAACAGCACTCACACCTACACATATACATAATATACGATGACTCGCGCGATGGTGCATCAGCAAAAGCAAGGCGAATTATTAATCGTTTTATGAAATTCAATCGTTCGTTAAAGACCCTGTTAACCAGTAACATTCGTTCTCTTTACAAAAGGTATTAGATTTTGGTTTCCGGCTACGAGCGACGACGTAAGTAAGTACTCGTCGAAAGGGTGTTTTTTTTTTCATCATATTTTTACCACCACGCGTGCCTCCATCTTCGATTGCGCTTTTCATTTACACGCCAACCAAAAGCACTATTAAAAGGTACGTTGCTCAGAGATGATGAAGTGAGTGAGTGAGGTATACCTACCTATCTACCTATACGAGTAAAGGGTAAGCAAGTACGAACACCGTAAACGTGAATCGTAAAACTGGAAACGCTTTCAATGAGTAAATTAAAGGCTCTATTCAAAATCCAACTACACACGATTTTCCGCTCGCTACATACCAACACATAAATGTAAACTTGCATGTGTATATTTTGTACATAAACTACACACAGGTATACATAGAATATATCTACACTTAGGTACCTATACCTTTCACGATAACGTATATAGGTGAATTTGAAATAAAAGTAAAATAGGGGGCTAAACATTCGAATACGGGAGTAATTAGTGCCGATTTAGACTTTGAAGAACTTCGCTTTGCCGTACTTTACTACGCAGTAGGCATAATGTGCTATTGGTGTAAATATACATTTTAAATAGGTACTCGTCGGACCTGAAAAAAAAGGCTTTTGATTATGTTTTAAGGTATCGAACTTCAATACGCAGATTCAATGGATTTAACATAAAAGTACCGAGTACCAGTTAAAAATCGAAAGGTCCTAAAAGGATATAGAATGACATGAACTAATGGGGCTCATTCCACGTTAAAACAACTCAAAAAATAATTTAGGTCTTTTGATTTCGATCAAAAAATTTTTTGGAGTTCCTCCTGGTGATCCAATATTTAATACAGTTGATCATATTTTTTTTTCCCGAATGATCTGCGCAAATGTGAACTTAGCAAGTCAGCTATTGACTAGTTTTGATCGTACCTGTTTAGAAAAACTCAGCATATTGCGAGTGACTAATTGTGAAAGTGAGGACCATCTGGGAACATGGGGAGCTGCTCAGGGTAGTATCTTGGGGCCGTTGGTGTTCTTTATACTCATCAATAGTTTGTATCGGTTTTTATGAAGAAATATTCTGCGTTGATGTACGAGATCAGAAAGCCATTTAATCGTGGTCACTCTTTTAAGCATGGAACTAATTAATATGTTTCACTTTGAATGTTGAGTGTTGGACAATACTCGCTTGAATTTTGATTGCTTTAGTTTTGATGCACCTTTGATGATAACTCAGATGGACAAAGAGACAAAAACAGTACATTTAGAGCGTGTCGCATTGTGGCAAAATATTCGTCAAGATCTTCAGATTAAAATGGTAAATTTATTTTCATCTTTTTATCAGTGTTGAGAACATATGTATTCTCATTGCGATTGTTTGGCTGAATGTAGCATTTGATTTTTAAAATTCTCTGGATGAGAAACTGTATGCTTGATCCCACCTCTTCCGATGCTTCAGACGTGAACCACTCGGGTGGTGTCTGCTGAACGCTAGAATAAGCCTTCCCAATCAATTACCTGCTCTTTGGGTGTCTTGAGGGTGAGACAGCTACACCTGGCTAGTGAGCTTGTCTTCATGCATAGAGAAGCAGACGCCTTTGATTCATTATTGGAGGTGGGCGTATTATAGATCTTTCATCTGGAGTTCTTCCAATTCGCTGGGATCAACGTTTACGTTCTTAATTCTATGGGTACACATAATCTCTCAGCTCATGCATTTGACACTTTGCTGGTGGAGATGAAGGAGACAGGTATAAATGCATTTAACTGTTTGATGAGAATATGACGTTCCCATTCCCTGGGTTCTTTCCATCTCTGCAATTTTGATTTCACAGGTTATAGACTGGTGGGAGGGGGGCCCAGCAAAATCCGTTTTGGGGTCCTAGATGACATCAAGACAATTTTTGGTCATGTCAGATATTTATTTTCATTTTTTCCCCAACATTAAAACCATTTACTCCGCTGGACCTGACTTCTTCATACCGCCCATTGATGATGCTAAACACCATGGACAAAGTGCTGGAGTGGCTGCTAGTGAACCAGATAGAAGAATATTTGGGGGGGGGGCTTGGAGAAGAGGGCCTCTCTCAAGCAACAGTACGGCTTCCAGAAAGGGGTCAACGATCAACGTTGCCATTACACTCACTGCAGAAGCAGACCTTGCAAGTGGCCACCGCGCCATATGCGCTGTGGTGGGTGTGGATATCTGCAACGCGTTCAATATGGCCCGATGGCGCCTCATACTGGACGCGGGATCGTTACATTGCTTTCGATACGGAAGAAGGACCACTTGCGAAGACGCTCAGCAGCAGTGTTTCCCAAGGCTCAGTCTTGGGCTCGCTTCTGTGGAACGTCATATACGATAGACTGCTTCAAGAAGAAATGCCAGAGGGTATAATGATGGTGGGATTCGCCGATGACATCACTCTGGTAACCAGGAGCAGGACATCGGCAGTGGTCGAAGCGATGATGAACGATGCACTGAAGCGAACGGCCAACTGGTTAGATGGCGTAGGATTGGAGATTGATGTCCACAAGACCGAGTTGGTCGTATTCACGTGCAAATACGAGGCGTCACCCGCTATTGTACTGCGCGGAACGCAGCTAGTCCCAAGAAACACCATCAAATACTTGGGACTACAAATCGATAAAGGCCTGTTATACTTGCCGCAAGTCAAAGCTGCTGTAGAAAAGGTGGGCTGGGTCATGAACAGCCCCAAAAATGCGGGTTTCCCTCATTTCTTGAGTTTTTTTCTCGCATTATTCCCTTCCAAGGTCAGCTAGAAACAATTGGGAGGGGAGATATGAGGGTTTTTCCTCTTTTTGACCTTGAAAAAGGACTATTCCTCCCCTATCTTCCCACCAAAATGAGCTAGGAAGTTGAAATGTTGCATGTACATTCAGTAAGAGCCCTAAATGTGCCTTTTGGGGGTTCTGAATTTTCAGCTGCATTGCACCTCCTTGGAGAAATGATTTTTTTGCTGTAATCTTCAGAACTCCAACTCTTGAAAAATTTAATGTATTGAATTGCGACCTCCAAGTTGGGTGACAAACAAATTTCTACAAAGGAATGTCTCTTACCCATTCAATTTTTCAATTTTTCAAAATCCAGGACAGAAATACATAAATTTCTGGAGTTCCCTAAAATTAAGTGTGAATTTTCAGTACGGACCCTATATGTGTCTTTTGGAGGTCTCGATTTTTCACAACTCCAAGTATGTGGTTTTTCGGTCGATTTGTTCAATTTTTATTGTTTATTCCTCGCATAGCTTCCCTCTAAATTACGCTAGGAGATTGAAATAGGTAAGTACAGTCAGTAAGGACCCTAGATGTGCCTTTTGAGGGTCTCGACTTTTCACAACTCTGAGTATGTAGTTTTTCGGTCGATTTTTCTAATTTTTATTGTTTATTCCTTGCATAACTACCCTCCAAATTGGGCTAGGAAGTTGAAATAGGTATGCACAGTCATCAAGAACCCTGGATGTGCTTTTTGGAGGGTTTTGACTTTTTTCCTTTTTAGTTAGAATACCTTTCAGTTATCAAACAGGGCATTCAAGCCATCTTGTTCCTGGAAAGTTGAAGCAGTCTTGGAAAAATTCAACACATATTGTAAAGATAAAAAACGTCTTGATAGAACAGGTAAAAGAATTGCTCATCCCAGAAACGACATTGGACATCCCACCAAAGGAATTGAAAACCCGATGAAGAGTAGCCAAAGGAAGAAAAGAAAATAAAAACAATTATTACACATTGATCGCCGATAAACGAGTCTCAGTTTTGAATATAAATCGCAATTAAGCATAAAGCCTACTGTCTGCCAAGTCATAGACTACTGTGCAATAAAAGAATCTATTGAACGGGTTGATTGGAATGAGCTACTAGTATTGGATGACATTGAGGAAGCCTCTTAAGAGATTCACCGACAAACTGGAGGATATTTTACAAAGATCTACAAAGATCAAAATAAGTAAATCCCTCTCTGCCACCATCGGAATGTCATGTAAGTTCCAACTGGGCATCAAACATATTAGCCAACTTGATTCGAATATGGGAGATGAAAATTGAAAAGGATATAAATCCTGGAAATTATTGTAATTAAGGGTTTACTTTTGGACAAATGTTGTAAATCATGTGGAACTGAAAGTTATCATTTATTGCTCATCTTATTTTTGCTACCTTTATATATAACCTTTACTAATGTATTAATCATATAAACGTTACAAAGAGAGCCATTTGGCATTCGAGCTCAAAGCGTTTACCAGTAAGGATATATAGGTACTTCTGCGCAAAGAAAGATTTCTTTCATCTACGACGCTCAATACAAGATTTTGTATTGTAAACTTGACACCTTAAAACACCATATCGTACATATTCTCGCTAAATATTGCACACATTTGAAAATACGCTAGGTATACTCGTACGTAATGCAGCGATGACTGGCGAGATGTATGGCGCGTGTATAAGGTGACGCAAGACGTATATAACAAAATTACCGAAGATAAGTGCGAAAACATCAATTACGCCCACCGGTTCTCTCCTCGTTCTCGTTTATAATTACGGAGATAAACATCGGGTTATTAATTTAAACACATTGGACCCAGCTAGCGTCGCAACGCCTTCGTCATATTAGGTACACTATAAGGTACTCGCGAATGGAACGGAATGGTATGGGCAAACGGGACAGGAAGGCGCGCAGTTGCGTGTGACATATTTACATTTTACCGACGATTAACATTTTAACATGTAATAAACGTTTGTCGAATATGTACAGTTGTTGGCGTTATACGTAGAGGTATAGCTAGGTAGCTAGCACCGTCGCCGTCGTACATACGCGGTATAACGTTCTATTCAACGAAATCTCTCATTCTCTTTATAATTTACCGCTCACTTTTCCCATCCCATCCAATTCCCTTCTTCAAATTCTCTCCAAATGCCAAAGCTTTTTCTACCTGTCAGGCCATTTAACCGGCAGTGTATATAAATTAGAGTGTGTGTGTGTATGGCTCAACGTGCAAAGGCAAATTATTCTTCGAATAGGAGGTACCCAATACCCACCTGCACCCTCAACATGAGCTCGATATGTACCTACAGTACATATCTGCATGTATCCTGTTGTACTTGTACGTATGAACACGTATAATAGCTCACTAGCTCATACTCGTACATCTCATACACATTTACATATTACGTACAACATACGTACAGTGTACGTATGTTGGGAAACTGTCGACGTTTTTCTTCTGGCTGGCATTATCGCATCGGTTACATTATATTTCAATATGAAAATAATCAAAATAAGTATTTAGTCAAAATTCAGTATATCATGGCCAAATTAGAAAGGCTTATACAGAACGAACATAAAATTGATCACACACGATGGAATTTGGGTTTTATAGTACGAAAACCGTGTGGTAAATATTTTGCTCTCCTAAACCTCTCACAGTTCTTGTTATGGCACAAAACGTTACTTTTTATAGATTTGCCATTGTGAAATTTAGCTTTCGCAAATTTTTAATCAATTTTTTGAAAAATCCAAAAATATATTAATCTGCGATTTGCAAATAATTTTCGACAATTTTTTCTAACCATAACACATGTTTGAATATTTCAAATCGAATTTTCTGCATAAAGTTTCAGGGGGTAATTCTGAAAAAATTCTATTTTATGCATCTTGTCCATATGTACAAAGTGATATTTTTTCCACAAATTTAGAAATAAATAAACTTCTGGGAAAACTGGAAAATCCATTTTTGGTTTCGAAATGAAATTTTGGTATTTTTAATTAAGTAAGATGGGTAAAGCACAAAGCTAAAAATTGATAATCTTACTTTCTTCACTTAAGAAATTATCACACAAAAAATACTAGCAACAGATTCGCGTTCAGTAACTCAATTTTCAAAAATTCACATTTTTATATGAAAACTTATCACAAAAATGGTTAAAAATTGCAGAAAATCGATCAGAAATAACGATAAAATGTTGAAAAATACGTGAAAATTGCTTTAAAATAATAAAAAAAAAATTGTTAGAAATACGTAAAAACGAAGAAAATTGATCAGAACTCACGAAAAAAAGTTGAAAAATATGCGAAAATTGGCCTAAAATAGTCAGTAATCATTGAAAAGTGGGTAAAAAATCGACATAAATGCGTAAAAAATGAGAAAAATTCATCGAAAATCACGAAATGATAATGAGAAATAGGTAAAAATAGATCTAAAATTTGGGAAAAAATGTTGGAAATTAGGTGAAAATTGACCTAAAATGTGAAAAAATCGTTAATTATCATTAAAAATTGAGTAAACAAAAAAAATTAATACAAAATACAAAAAAAATGTAGAAAATTGATCTAAAATGAAGAAAATGACCTTGAAAAATGGGTAAAAATTTGAAAAAATTGATTAAAAATGCAGAAAATTTAACAAAAGTTACTAAAAATTGTCAAAAAATAAGTCAAAGTTGACCTAAATTATTAAAAAAAAACGATAAAAAATCATTGAAAATTTGACAAAAATTAGTCATAAACGAAAAAAATTGATGAAAAATTGTTAAAAAAATATGTCAAAAATGACCTAAAATATGAGAAATATTGCTGAAAATCCTTGAAAAACAGGTAAATATTTGACAAAAATCAGTTAAAAATGCAAAAAATTGATCAGAAATTACGAAAAAATGCTAAAAAATACGCGAAATTATGACTTTTGACGATTTTTTTTTCATATTATAGGTGAATTTTCACATATTTATCAACATTTCTTCATTATTTTTGATCAATTTTCTGCAAATTTTACAAATTTTTGTAAAATTTTAATTCGTTTTTCGATAATTTTCAAGATTTTTTTTTACATTTTATTCAACTTTTCCTTACTTTTCAACTTTATTTTGGAATTTTTAATAAATTTTTTACATTTTTTAGTCACCTTTCTATAATTTTTGGTCAATTTTCGTTCATTTTTTTTTGCGATTTTTGATCAATTTCTTGCATTTTTAATCCATTATTGCCAGATTTTCAGTCAAAATTTCAGTAATTTTTAACGATTTTTTTTTTAATTTTCAATTATTTTTCAACATTATTACCTCATTTTCTATCTTTTTTCTGCATTTTTAACCCATTTTTGTCAAATTTTCACCCAAATTCTGATGGCGTTGAGCAATTTTTTCATATCGTTGGTCAATTTTCATCAAATTTTCAATAGTTTTTCCTGATTTTTAGATCAATTTCTTGCACTTGTTACTCTCATTTATGTAAAATTTTTGCCCAATTTTTAATAATTTCTAACAATTTTAGGTAGAATTTCACATGTTTTTCAACTTTTTTTAATGATGTTTGGCCAATTTTCGGCAATTTTAACCTATTTGATTGATCTTAACGAATACTTTGTTTTAGTGTAGAGCATCCACCAAATTTTTATAACTGTAACTTTTTCTCATGTTAAAAGTGGTTCAAAAAATTAGGAAAGGAGTGTTTCCGGAGTTTATTTTTCGTATAAACCTCTCGTTCGTATTTTGGTTCTTTATCTCGCCCGCCCATGCACCATGCCCCTAAACCAAAATTGAATGACGAAATCTGACATAAAATTTAACGCTGAACAACTTTACTTTTATTTATTTTTAGCTTATTAGAGGCATTGTTTCTAAGAAAAACGCATTTTCGAACATTTTGTAAGATTTTGGGAACATCTAAAATTGAAAAAAAAATTGAAAACATTGTCTACGACTGATATTTTGGTGAAAAAAAATGTATGTATCCCCTAGGACCCGCAGCTGCACCAATTCCTCCCTCCCTTCGAGATGGAAAATTTAGGGAAAATTCGTATTAATGGTCCCAACATCTCTCTATAAAATCATGTTTTTTCCTCACATACGCGTGAACACAGAATTTTTTTTCTGAGATTCCTAAAAATGTTTAGTAAAAATTTTGAAAATCCAAGATCAAGGGCATTTTTTTTCTCATTCCAGAATACCTCTTATAAAAAATGAAAAAAAAAAAAAAAAAAAAAACGAAATAAGTTAACGAAAATTTGAATACAGCCATCAGCAAACTCTTTAAACATGTATTTCGATATTGTACCAGTCTGCAAATTCCAATTCGAACAATTTTTTTCATAAATTCGAAAAAATATTCGCACAGATAAATGCAGTTTGTGAAAAACAGACCATTCATACCAGGAAAAAAAAAATTACGTATAGTATATTTTATAGCCTCGAAAATCGCAAAACTTTATAATACTTTCGTCTTGTTGGTCTTTTTTCGCGTGTAAATTTGAAAAGTCCTCTTTTCGGTACATTTTTTATCGTCGCGATTTCTTTTTCTTTCATATTTTTCTTTCGTTTCTTTTACAAACCAGTAAAGTTTAGATATAAACCGCACAATTTCTCGTTGTATTTTTTTTTCGCCGTTGTTATTATTCTTTTCTCATTTGTTCATTTTTTTTTTTTTTTTCGGTTACGATTACTCGTCTGGTTGTTTTCGTCGTTTTTTTCCCAACAGTTTTTCATTGTATGTAGATATTTGAACGAGTGTATCTGTGTGAGTGTTCATAACGAAAGTACATTTTAACACGAATGCGAAAATTACGATTTTAATCTTCGTTAATAAAAAGTTATTCGTTTTAAATGGTAAACTTTTTAAAGTTACTTTAGGGTAAAGTATGGTGGCGTACGGTGAAAGAAGGTGGGTGGAGGGGAGGGGAGAGGAGGCGGGACGTACAGTAAACGACAACAAATAACAGTTTAACTTTCAAACAAGAGAAATAACGTTGGCAAATTCGTCTTACGATGAAGAATTCTTCGCCGCCAACGTTGTCGTCGGGTACACGTAGTAGACTTTTAACGAAAATAACGAGTTTTTCTTTCTTCATTTTTTCCTTTTTCTGTTTTACTCCGTCGCCCTTCGTGCTCATTCGTCTACTCTACGTCGCTAATTATTTCACCCTAAACGAACATCTCTGCAGGAATTTTTCCACCACGTCACCACGCTATTGAAAGATTTCCGCGGTGGAACTCCTCCACTCCCTCTCTCTCTCATTCTCTCTCTCACCGCTTCCTTTTGCTTTCATCCTCTTTATATAGTTGTAGTAACCGTATCAAGGCGAGAAAAACTTGTATTCCGAAACGTTTTTCGTTTCTATTTCTGCGCACGTACCGCTCCTACCTTCTCATTCATCGTTGCCTCGAACGGGCTTTTGGCATTTAAAAAATAAAAAAAAAAATACGAATATTGGTAACCCTCAAAGAATAGCAGGAATTTTAAACACGAAAAGAGGAAAATTTTTAACCGAGTTGTAGCTAAACTACAAGCAGAAAGCAACCTACGCTCGATGTTTTAATCAGCAAATTAACTTTTCACCACGCGTAAATATACGAAAAATCATCTACGTGGCTCTTGTTTTTACTTTTGGCTGATTTTTTTTTTTTTTTTTTTTTTTTCGTACGTAGGCAGATATGTACCTACTTACTTTTATTTACCGATTTTACGACAGTACCGAGTGGAGAAGAAATACGATTTTTTGCAATCATCGTTGTCGACTGTCGAGTGCTTTTACACCATCGCATCGCACTACGCGTACTTACATAAAATTAACGAACGGTGAAAATTTAAATATCATTTTCGCGATTCGAGAATACCCTAGCTAAGGTAGGTAGGTGGATAGGTACACGTTAGGAAATTTAATTTCTTCCAGACGAGCATACGTCTTAATCTTTCGGCGTTTCTCTTTTTCTTTCTCCGTCTCTCTCCTTCGTCCTGTATTTCGCTTCATCCACAACAGTACCTCTATCTATCTAGTCTGTTGATTATATTCTGTTGCGCGAATAACTACATCTCTCGCTAACAATATTCGAGTATTGTAATTTACGTCGGCAAATATTTAAAGAAAATCACGAACACAGAATAATGCAGACTGAAAATAAAATGGATCGTTGTAATTGCTTATGAATTTCTCTCCATGTCGCGAAGAAATATTCTCTACGTAGCAACGTACTTTATCATTTACTATACAGCAGAATTTTCATGTAAGATTGAAAGTGGTTAAGGTACTTCGATGCAATTCAACGTTTCCTTAAGAAAGCGTAAATAAATAAAGAAAAGTTATTGCTTTCGAATAAACCGATAAGTCTCTGTATTTAGTAATTTTTTTTTTTTTCAGATTTTGAAAACAGATTTTTCCAGCCTGATTCTCTGCCACACAGATCGTATAAAAGGTTTTGGATATACGCTATGATATAGATATACGCGATGTACCTACAGATAAGGAACATCGCTTATCTGTAGGTACAATATCATCGTTAATTCTATTCTAGCTATGTGAGTATGATGTTCCGTCTTCGCAGTTTTATTAATATATGTTTATTTTTTTATTTTTTTAATTAAAAGTTATGAAGAAAAAAATGCGTTTTTAGTTCACTTAAAAATTTTTTTTTTCTGTTGTTCCTGATATTAATATGATCGCGGAATAGTTCGCGAACGGAGGGTGGACATGCGTAAGTAGTTTCCAACCCCCCCCCCCCTGACCTCTTTGTAAGTTAATTATTTTTATTTATTTTTTTATTTTTTTTTTATATTAAATTAAGATGCTCTTTTTATAGATCACTCGGTTGAAATTTATTTTTATTTTTTTTTCAATATGATTGCTTAGTCAATCTAATATTATTAGAAATCTAAAAAATTCGTTAATCACTTTGTTGATATTTAAAAATTAATCTTTTTGGTTTTACATATCACTTCATTGATGAACAAAATTCCTATTTGATATTCCTGGCTCTATTTACTTCCTTATTTTTATTATTTTTTTATTTTTTCCCCCAATTTTCAGTTTGTTTTTATTTCAACTAAAAGTAAGAACTGTTGGACACGTCATGATATTCGTGTGTGTGTGTGTGTGTCCGGATACCTACTCCAGGTATTTGTGTTGTGGTCCCTTCTCATCCAATATTTTATTTTCAAAAATCAAAAAATTGAACCCCAGTCCATCCCTAAATCCCATCAAAATTTACGAGCTAGTTTTTGATACACCCTTTGAATAATTTCCACAAAATATTTTGATCTTTAAATCTTGAAACATTGCTCGGTTTCAACTAAAAGTTTGAATCCCTATTCTT
>FIZR01028042.1:0-24998 GCA_900060175.1 Ferrisia virgata | reverse complement strand
GTCAATAAGTTATGCTTAGTATTTGATAAAATAAATATCTTATAAGCTGTAAATATACTTTTTGGCCTCCCAAGCATTTTAACCCCCTTTTTACAATAGTTACCTAGTTTAGAACAAAACCCAACTTTTCAGATCTGTCCAGCCAATTTTGAAAAATAAGAATAAAAAAATCGACTGCAAAATTGAAAGAAAAAAATTGACCAGTAAAACATTGAGCGACTTCAAGAACAGATGAAAAAAAGAATACCTTAGTATATAGAATACAACACAAGTCTGTGTAGGTGTAGGTAGAGGTACATGTTCATATATCGTAAACACATACGCCCGATATAACCATCACGTGCAACATGACTCACTGTTAAGTGGAAAAAAACGATGAAAAAGAAGGAAAATGGTGCAGTGCCGGTGGTTGAATAATGCGATATCTAAATAAATCGGCGGTGGCTGTAGCAATGATGATGACGACGACGACGACGAGGACGACGATGACGATGACGACGACCCAGGTAGTATTTTACGGGAGGATTATGCGAGGGTTGCGAGAACCGGGGTATAGGGTGGTTTTAGAATCGCATGATAGAGTAGGTACGTATTTTGTTACTTGTTGCTCTCGGTAGTGTTTTCGTTTTGCAACCAGCGAGCGTTTATCTTGCCATTTAAAGAAACGAGATTTATTGTTAAATTCCTGCTGTAATACGCACCTCATCCAGCTGCACGTACGAATAAAGCCTACAACTGCGTGAACGGTTACGCAAGGTACTATTGAACCAAGTTGCCACTTGGCACGAGCTGATTTGTAGAAGGTGGTGAAAAGAGGAACGGCGCGGCACGAGGGCGTTCACGTAAGGGCAACAAGTTCTCTTCGCCCAGCTCTCAAGAATACGTAAAATAGAGATTCATAAATAGGCGAACTGATATTACAATAAAACAAGCGTTACGCGTACAAAATAATAACGCAGTAAGAACACCAGAAAGGGGAAATAGTGAAAAGGATTTAAAATGAAATCAACATAACACAGACGTATACTTATATAGCAAAGAAATTAAACTAACGTAAATAATGGCACGTTCAAGTTGGTTCGTCGGTGAAAATGGCAATGGCAATGGGCGCCAGCGTGCCGGGTTAGTATTGTTGTTATAATAAATGATGATGATGATAGTGATAAAAAGCCTCAGTGATACGGCAGGCAGAAAAAGATTCGACGAAGACGAAGCCGCCAACGGACGACTTCTTTAGCAGACGACAACTAGGGTGAGCGGGGGGGGGGGCAGGAGGTGCAGTAAAGGTGCTACGCGGTGCCACATACAAAGATGGCTGCAGGGTTAAAGTGGCAACGATAGGATGGCGTGGGTACCTCGGTACACGAACGTACATACCTACTTACGTACCTATACTTCCCTAAACTATAGCACTTTGTTGCGAAGTAGGTAATAGGTATACTATAAACGTTTATATATACATTAAAATATACATATATACGAGTATACGAAACGTACGACGACGATGAAACGTAATACCTATCCAACCTTTTCGGAATCTAAACACCATTTTAATTAAATCTTCTTCGAAACGCCGCGCCGAGCGTAAGAAAATTAATTAAGCTTTCTGTGTTAAATCTTGTAATTAATTAACTCGCGCAGCTCATCTATTGCTCACGCAGCCTGCTGCTGGCTGTCTCCATACACTAGATGGATGTAGCACACAGGTCCAGGTAGGTATCTATTGCCAACACGATGACGAGCTTTCGCTATTTGTCCGACTGAGCATAGTAGTCACCAGATGAACTAGTAGTGTTACTAGTAGTCGCCTGATAAACTAGCAGTTTTACTAATCGTTAAAAAAATGAACTACCACTTTCACTAGTAGTCATTATTGGATATTGGGTGACCAAACAGTGCTATCAAAAAAACCATGTCATTATTGATTTATTGAATTTTTGTCCAAAAAAATGTTACTTCTCTACCGATATTTCGTGATCATGAGATCATTTTCCATGATCTCGGTTTGTTTTACATGGCGCCTGTTAATAACGAGTACTTATTGAGCTTGTGTGCGAAGTTTCAGCGAGATTTTGGTTTGTCCATGAAACTCGTATTATATATCCGATCAGGCACCGATCTCAGTTTTTACTTGAAATTTATAATCTCGTATATCACAAAAAAATAATATGAGTATGAATAATTAAGTTGGGTACCTAGATGACCCTTGTACTTCTTAATCAAGTCCCAAAATACTAAAAATTGTCATGTACAATCATTGATTAAGTCATACTCATGATCCGCGGAGGTGTGGATTGATAATATCATCAACCAATTTAACATTTGATTTTTCAAAACTTTACGCTCAACTTATAATAGCTTACAGGTATTTTTTGTCATTCGATCATCCTACACTTATATTACTTTTTCTTCTGCAGCTGGAGAGAAGAGTACAGTACTTTGCGTTACTTCTATACAATATGTGTGGTAAATGCTACTCGCATAGAAAGTATGTCACAAAGCACTATGTATTTTCGGACCTGGGATTGCCATGATGTAACCTACCCTTTCAATATATAGTCGTATAAAGTTAACAAATACGACTTTTTGGTACCATCTTCCCCTCTGAATCCACCGGCGGCGGCTGTGCATGCTTCAGGGGGTTTACACAATAGTACGAAAATGATTTACACAATTGAAAAAATGAATACCACTTTACTACTAGTGATTTTGATAACTAGTAGGTTCATCAACTAGTAGTAAACTAGTTGCCGAAATTACCAGTAGTAAACTAGTACTCATTTTTATACTAGTAAACTATTAGTTCTTTCTATAAGGGTATGAACCAAATTTCAGCTTCCTATCTCAATTTTGAGAGATGGTATTGCAAGAATCCGCCATTTTTCAAGATCAAAAATCTCAATATATCCCCCCTCCCTCCTAAATTAACGTAAGGGACTGATTCGTGGATATTTCGCTCAACTTTGGATTCTGTATCGGATGATTCAAAAGCAAATGATTATTGAGATTTTTGCCTCTCAGCACTCCTTCCTCCAAATTTGGACACGAGTGAATTTTGACCCAAGGTCATTCCCAATTATAATGTGTATCGAATTCGTCATCAATCAAAGCCTACTTGTCAAATTTGAACGATTTCAGTTTTCCAGTCCAGTCAAATTAGTGAAAAAAATGACAAAATGATGGAAAAATTGATGGTCAAAGTTTTTTTTTTTTGTAGAATTGTAGTGCACCACTCCCTAAACAACATATTCAAAATCGAACAAAATCAGACTGAGGCTTCCCTACTCCACTCAATACCCCCATCTGTGCCTCAAAAACAGATTTCTTATCAATAACTTCGCTTAACTTTGTTCCTAGACACGATAGAGAAAAAAAGTTCAATCAAAAAATGCAGCTGGTCAATTCCCAATAAAAAAGATGATTACCTTTTTTTTTTTCGAAAATTAATTGAAACGCATTAAATAAGTTTGAAAAGGTCACGTTGCACGCTAACGTGATGGTCCGGGTGATGTTTCTATCGTGTCGCGAGAGCCAGCCGCCAACGTTCGTAGACACGCGGGCTCAACTCTCTTTCAACATACCTAAATACAGAATGGGCCAAATTTCGCTTTTTTTTGGAAATCTGCAAACAGTGAGGTCACAATCAAAATGATGTGGTAAAAATTTCAGTTTTCTAACCCGAATTTTGCAATTTGCAAAACTGATACTAAAGTTCAAAAATTTTCAAATAATCGAAAAAAAAATTGTTTTTGATTTTTTTTTAATTGGAATTATTACGCATATTTACACTAATAAAAGTCGTTGGCAGCAAATTTTCATCATTACCCTTTTTTTTTTTAATTAAAAAAAATATATTACATTTTGCGTTTATTCAAAATTTACTGAAGAAAAACTTTGACAGAAATGGTTTTGAGACCCCCCCTCCTCCTCGCCCTCCCGAAGTGAATGTAGGACCTAGATTTTGTTTACCTCGCATAGCCAATTTGGTATTGTATCAGAGGAGAATATCAATGATCCGGAGTAAGGTAGTTGTGAAAAGTACGATAGGAATAAATCTATTTTATAAATTTAAAGTAATTTTAAAATATTACATGTATATTGTACTTTCATTCAAACAATAATTACTTTAACATGAGGTAACATAGCATGTAGTCCACCTCCCAAGTCAATTAAGAGGGAAGATATGGAGGGTTTTCCCATCTTTGACCCTGAAAAACGACATTGACCCATCAAATTAAGCTAGGAAGTTGAAATTTGGTATGTGCATCCATTTGGAGCTCTAGATGTGCCTTTTGAGTGTTTCGACGTTTTAGCTTCATTGCACCCCCCCCTCCTCAAAGACCCAAAAAAGTGGTTTTTTGATCGGGTTTTCTCATTATTTGAGGTTTTTGAGTTTCTTCCTCACAGAACTCCCCTCCAAATGGAGCTAGGAACTTGAGCTTAAGTATGTACATTAAGTAGCGGCCCTAGATGTGCCTATTGGGGGTCTCGACTATTCGGCCCCATTTCACCACTTACAACCTCGAACATGTGGTTTTTTGGCAGGTTTTTCTAGTTCCTCGCATAACTCCCCTCCAAATTGGGCTAGGAATTTGAAATTAGGTATGTCTCGTCTGTAAAGAACCTTAATGTGTCTTTTGGGGGTTTCGACTTTTTAGCCCCATTGAACCCTTCCTACTGGCAAAGTTGTGTAAGAAAAAAGCATCTCTTTGCGATGCTTTTTTTCAATTCTCATGATTGTAATGTGCCACGAAAAGCAGGCTGAAAAAGCATCAAGCGATGCTTTTTTTCATTTTTTCTTTATTCATTTATTACAATATTTGTAATTGATTTTAAATAGAAATTTTTTTTGCACTTGAACAAAATTGTGTGTATGGATTGAAATTGAGCACGTGTGCTTAGTAAGGACGCTAGATGTGGATTTTGAGAGTTTTGACTCAAGTTTGTGGCACTCATTTATAATCTCTGCATATTGAGCTAGGAAGCTGAAATTTAGTATGGATTCTGTTTGTGTCATCAGGGTTTCCCTTATTCACTGCAATATCTACCTTTACCACTATCCTGGATTTAGAAAAAAGCATCGCTGAGCCATACCTTTCTGTATTTGCTTGAAAAAATCAGGCTCAAAAAGCAACTTTACACGATGCCATTTTTCTTCTATTTTCAAAACTGCTGCTGTAAACGTTTTGAATTCCCAACCTTTTACTAAAATCACGTTTAAGCCTTAAAACTCTGTTTCGGCTAATACGTAAGTAGGTATTTGTATTGTAGTTGATGGGTGGTGAGGAAGACAGACATCTGCGACGCAGTAAAGGTGCCTAATGCAGCAGATGTAGCGAGATCGAAGAGCCAAAGCTTGTTTGTTTGGCGGCACATAGCCTCAAACTCTAGACTACAGATTGTAGGTACGCGAAATTCAGTAAAATCGTAGTATATGTAGTATATGGCGAGGTATCCACATCCACCTTGGAGCGGTTTTAAGATTATTATCGACGTGTTTCGTTTCGTTTCGTTTCGTGCAGAATCAGGCAGCCATGAGAAGCGTCGCATCGTTAAGCTTACGCGCGAATAAGGGTTACTTTAATGAGCTTATTTTGAAAGATCCCCGAGAATATCACGGGTCATGTTTCAGTGCACGTTTCTCAGCCCCTATCTTTCGCCACTCTTCACTTGTACAATCTGATGCTTTACCTACCTGTTCGACTACTATGCCATACTATGCTATGTCGTAATGCCTTGCTTATGCTCTTAGCAGGATATGTGCGTATGTGGATGTACCTGTACGAAAGTCGCGCTTATCTTTCACATCTTCTCTTTAATACTCATCTGAGTTGTACCTATATACATGTTTGTGTGTCTCTTTCTCTCTCTCTCTCTTCATTTCTTCAACGTCTTCTTACTTTACAGTACGTTTGCCGGAGCATGTAGCCTATGTTTGGAAAACGTTAAAGCCTTCTTTGAACATTGTATAGTAAAATACCTCGACGACTCGTGTATAAAAGCGTTACATAGCGTCGCAGATTTTGTGCCATCTTTTTTACCTAGCCTGAAAAATCGTTATTTTCATTCACTATGTGTAAGAAAAATAGTGTTGGAAGCGAGTGCCGTTGGTTTGCTTGCGTCTGTGGGTCATGTAACGAGAATTTTTTCATCCTCATGTACTAGTTTTCTTTCTTGTATTCGAAATTTCTCAAAAGCAATAAACAGCTGTTTTTATAGCGTAAATTAAATTTTCTTTTATGGATATTTTCTGTACTGGACCCTACAGTCCATATCATAACAGGTTGGTTAACCTATGTAAAGATCTCAGAGATGTTTTACGGTCTCAGTACCTGGTATTTTCTCAAGATTCATGATAGAAGACCTTATAATTTCTATGGTGCGCTGTGTGACGTGTTTGTCTCATAGAGCCAAAGTAGATATTTTTCAAATCGTGGTATTCCAAAACAGAGCGCGTATTTATTTTTTCCCCCCTTCTCCCTCCTCATTGTATAGATTAATCGATTGACGAATTCTACCCTATGTGGTTTATCAAGTACGTATTACGATGGTCTACGCACTTGTTCAGGTGAAAGCTACGTGAATCGACTACTGTGTTATTTGTCCTCCATTCGATACGTAGGTACCTATTTAGAATTGTTCAACGACATTGTTTATTCGTCATGCATTCCGCCTACGCGTTCGAAAAAGCCAGCATTCGAATTACCGCAAAATTTTTCCCAACTCCCCGATGGAAATGTACGCATATTCGTACTTAGGGATAGCTGACGAGAGGCGAAAAGAAGGAAAAAAAAAACACGAACAAAACTCGACTGTTCGCTATTTTTGGTAATTGAATCGTTAACGTTTTATTCGGTTATTAAATTTTGCTGGCGCGCGGCGCGTTTCTATCCTCAAATACGATGTTATTTCGCGTCAAAATGTTAATTACTCGAAAGCGCGGATGAAAGAGCGAAACGAAGAGGGGAAAAAGGCAAAAAAAAAAGCGCCCCGGAGAAAAAGAACAATTATACGACACAAATATACAAAAGTCCGGCGACAAACTCGCCGTTTAATAACTTCAACGCGAGTTTTTAATTAAGCTTCGTGCTTCTCGTTCCACGGCGAAAAACCTCTTTCGTTCTTTAAAAGAACGAAGAAAAAAAAATGTCATATAGAGGGGTAGGGGAGGGCGGGGGGGGGACGAAAAATGACCGAGTTATACTTGCGAGAGAGAGAAAAAAAAAAGAAAAAACAAGCCCGGTAAAAAATTAAGAAAACATTTTTAATTACGTCGAATAAATTAGAATATCTGCCGAAGAGCACACTACTGGTATACGATTTATGTGCCCGAGTGACTCAACTCGTTCTCATTCGTATAATTTTGTAGGATTGGAAAAAGGAAAAATTAACGCCCTTACGCGGATCGCGTCCGCTGGTTGAATTTATTTCTCGGTGCTCTTAGTTGTGTTTGAGATGATGTTATCGTGCGATTATTCTCGAATGCTCGATCTGATAAATTGTTGGTCCACCAAGTTACGGCGCAGCGAAGAGTTTTTGACTGTGCGAGCTGCGCACCGTTTCCTCGTTTTCTTTTCTTTTAACAATCTCGAATTCTTTTTCGAGTTTATTTTCCAAAGGTCGACTTGTTAAATAAACTAAGATAAAGTTTGCGTTGTCATGTCGTCGAGATGGTTTGTTGTAGTTTAAACTTTTTTCTCCATTTCGGGCTCGAATTAATTTTCCCGATGACAGATTGATTCATTTGTCAACCAACTTTATGTCTTTCTTTGTCGTCTTCGCAGATCTTTGTTTACTTGTAGAGTTTGTGTTCTTATTATAACACCGCCATTAAAAATTACGAAAATATTTCCAAACGTACCTACATTCGTACGTGAACACAGCTTCGAAAGGATTAGAACCAATACCGAATTAAAACTAGTATCTCTCCCCCCCCCTGAGATGCGGCCATTTTTTTTCTTTACAATTGAACATGATATTGAAGCTGATTTTCTACGTCTTTTTGTCGAAAGAAATTAGCCTATAACGCTTTATTCACCTGCTGAGGATATTGGGAGCAGGGTGGAGTAACAAAAATCCATTATAGGGTTCTTGAGGTTCATTCAGATCATTTTTGAGCTTGTCATTTTTTTTTTTACTGTTTTTGGGCAATAGTACTCCCTAAACAACATATCTAAAATCGAACAAAATCGGAATGGTGTTTCCCTATCCTACTCAATATCCCCATTTGTCCTTCAAAAACAGGTTTTTTACCAATAATATTGTCTAACTTTGTTCCTAAACGCGATAGAGAAAAAAAGTTGAATCAAAAAATATAGCTGGCTAAATTTTCAACAAAAAAGGTTGCTACATATTTTGTTCTAAAGTCGATTGAAACACTTTAAAATAAGTTTGAAAAGTACGGGTCATGTGGTAACGTGATGTTCCGCGTGATGTTCTATTGGGTCACGAAAGCCAGCGGCCAACGTTCGTAGAAACGCGGGCTCAATTCTTTTATGATCAAACAGATGATGGTATGGCTGTTCAAATCTATCGCTTTTGTACCAACCTCAGTCTGGACAGGATGCCTTCAAGGATAACGTATTCTCGTAGAGCGTTTGTAGGAAAAAGTTTAGGTTATAAAGTGATTGTGTTACAGTTTTTGTTACACAAACTTCATTTTTTTTCTCGTTTTATACACTTG
This sequence comes from Ferrisia virgata, assembly GCA_900060175.1. NCBI lineage: Eukaryota > Metazoa > Arthropoda > Insecta > Hemiptera > Pseudococcidae > Ferrisia > Ferrisia virgata. The sequence goes on along the minus strand of FIZR01028042.1, from coordinate 16,315 downwards.
TCGAGGAAGCCGATTCGCTGACAAATTTGTAGCGTAAGAGACTCGAAATGAACTCTGGAGCATTTGCGTTTAGACTGGGATTTTCATTGAAGTCCATATCCGAGTATATTTTGATCCAATTAGAGTCGCTAATCTGGATCCTTCAACACAGAGTACTCAGTACAGCATTCGGCGGCGTGTCAGAACATAGTAATGCAGCAGGTGTACTGTCTATGTGGGTTGGTGTGTGGGATGAGTTGAATCATAGGTCTTCTTTAATTTGATACAGTTCGCTGAGAAAAATTTTGAGGTCATGTTTCCAGGATCTGTTTCGTATAGTTTAACAGGATATTTTACTCTGAGATTACGGACTTTGAGAAGTTGGTAAGTTTGAATAAAGTGTTCAAAGCTTTGGGTTTCCCCTTGTCCACAGAAGGAGTTATCAACATTTTTGATTCCATGCAGGTATTCAGAGAACAGTCCGCCACCATTCGAAATCATTTACAAATCAACCTGCCAACTCAATGAGAGAAAGGGATACGCATAGAGTTGATAACATTTGTAATAAAAGTTCGATGATTTTCAAGAGAAGAAAACGACTAATATTTGACCACTTTTACACTATCTTCAGAATTCTTTCCCCAGCAGTCCAAACTAAAAAATATAGACTTACCTCATTCCTTTCCTCGTATGCTTTTTCGATTCATGATATTAGACGTTTTTGCGGCAAACCGAGTAGGCAATTCTATTTACCTACATGCTACTGGTCGAGTGTAGTGATCTTCGTGATGGGCGAAAATTTTTCAATTCAATTTTGTGCAGGCTCAAAATTAATGAACAACAAATGCGTTAGAGAGCAGTTTTTGGGAAATGTTACCAAACGAAGAGGTACTTGAGAATAGCAAAAAATGAAGTCCAATATTTCCAAGTTGTGAATGTTCAATGTGGGTTAAAGAGGAATTGATAAGTTGGAAACTTCTGAAGCTGTTACATGTAATGCTAAATTTCAGCCTACCAGATAAATAATTTGGACTGAGGCTAGCCTAGGAACAGACTAAAAATTCGTTTGAAAATCTATGCTTACTTCTGTGAAGCTACAAACAAGGGTGAAAAAATTTTGAATTTTTGAACCGAAAGAAAAAAATAGAAGATAAAATACGCTTAAATCTTAGATCAAACGAATTTTCAACGTCGTTCTGCTTAAGTAAAGATTGGTAACGCGAACACGAAGAAATTAAGAAGAAGATGAACCGAAAGCGCGTAGGTATTTGAAATTTGTAAAATACGCCAGCCACGTCGATCAATTTGCATAATTGACACGGACGGTAATTCGCTTCTCGAGCACAATTAGAAGAACGTGTTGATAAAACTGCATAATTTGCCGGTTTGCTTTTGCCGAACATAATATGTTAAATTAATTGAAAATCACGTTGTTACGTTGTGTTTGATGACAGGTTTGGTAAACACGACGACGACAACGATGACGTCTAACGTAACAAGAACCTCGAAAGCGAGTAGGATTTGCGCGTAGACTTGAATTAATATCGAGGATTTCTCCCTTTGCTCCTCGATGAACTATTTTTCTCGCGTGTCGAATACGAAAACGACCCGATGAGCAGACAAACATTCGATGGTGCCGATTCGTGAATAAAATTTACGCTCAAAATTCTCCGTTTAAAGGGGCTTTAAAATGAAAAGTACTATTGGAAGCGTTGCGGAGAAAGAAGCAAGAAAATAAATAAAAGGTATTAGAAAACTAAGTACTGCGAGTAAACGAGGGAAGAAAAAGAATTTTTTTAAATACCGAAGAACAGCTTTACACGTAAGTACAAGGTAAAAATTTTTTTTCATCGTGTAATTTTTCAAAACCAGTTCTAGCGTTGATAAACTACATGTAAAAGTACTCGAGGTAAAAAAGTTTAACTTATGCCATCTTTCTTTGTTGGTTCAGGTGCTTGAAGTTTTCAAAAAGCAAAGGTTCACGCACTCGCCTGAAATTTATACACAGTTCATGTATACAGCTCCCAACCATGAAATTTTTAAAGCGAAATTTTTTTCAAACCATGAAAGCGCCGCAGACAGTACATACTAATGAAAAAAATTTATAACTAAATTATTACCTAATATTATGCGTAAGTATATTAAAAAATTGATCAAAGTACAAAGAGGAATAGTTGCAAGTTTAACGACCCTCATTGAAATCGAAAAAAAGATGGAAATTAGGTGCGATGCTATTAAAATTATGTGAATTGTTTCTTCATTAATGAGATAAATCTTATTCAGTGATACAGGTACAGGTTGATATTGAGGTGAATAAATACCCGAAATACGCAAAAGGCACATCTAAGACAGCTGTTAAATCTACATACCAAATTTTAACCGCGGCTCTAAATTTGATGCGAAAATATGCGTAGAACACACCAAGGTCTAAAAAAAGAGAATATTTCAATATCTCTGCCCTTAACTGACGTCGGAGCTTAATTTTTCGATATGCAATACAATCGTTCATTCCCTACAAAATTGTATAAAACCGAACATTTTTCACAATTCTAGTCTGCTGGCACCCCTCTCCCCCTCCCAACCTGAACACCACTTAATTTTGAGCCGAACGTATCCTCAACCTAGTTCTGCGATACTTTTTTAGTCTGATTTTTGTGATATAGTACAACCGTACCATCACAAAGCGATGCTTTTTTCCTATACAGCTTTGCGAGTAGGAGGGGTTATAGAGCTAAACAGTTGAAACCCCCAAAAGGCACATCTAGGGTTCCTCACCTAATTTTAAGTTCTTAGCTCAATTTGGAGAGGAGTTGTGCGAAGAATAAAGTCAAAGAATAAGAAAAATCGCCCAGGGGGGAGGGAGGGCTGAAAAGTCGAGACCCCAAAAGGCACATCTAGAGTCCCTACTAAATGTGCATACCTCATTTCGAGTTCCTAGTTCAATTTGGAGGGGAGTTAGCTGAGGAACAAACTCAAAAAACTCCAAAAATGAGAAAAAGCGATCGAAAAACCACTTTTTTGGAAGTATAAGAGGGTGTAATGAAGCTAAGGAGTTGGAACCCCCCAAAAAAGTACATCTAGGACTTCAACTAAATCTATATACAAAATTGCAACTTCCTAGTGTAATTTAGCGGGGAGATAGGGGAGGGAACAGCCCTTTTTCAGGGTCAAATGGAGGGAAACTCCCATATCTCCCCGTCTAATTGACTTAAGAGGTTGATTTTTGGATATATGATACAACCTTTGATTTTTTGTCAATTGGCTCAAAAAGAGGTAATTTTTGTGTTTTTGACCCCTCAGTAACCCCCCCCCCCAATGGAACCAAAGTGAATTTTGATCCAAATTTATCTAATCTGCCGCCAAACTGAGCCGATTGACCGAATTGAAACGATTTTGGTCGGTACCAAGCAGAGTAAATGATTTTAATGTTCGGCAAAAAAAATAAAAATAAATATCTGGCATGACAAAAAATTGTCTTAATGGTCTCCTAGGACTCCAAATTAATTTTGCTGATACCCCCCCCTCCCTGTTGGTTGATAGACTGTAGTAGCATGGTTTTCATTGATATTAGGACATGGAAATCCGGCTAATAATGAAAAATAAAAATACATATCTGACATGCCCAAAAATAATCTTTATGGTCTTAAGAGAAGCCAAAACAAATGTTCTTGATCCCCATTTTCAACTCGATAGGCCATAATTTATGCTTGGTTTTCTGCAGCAATATGACGTGGAAAATTGGGATAAAAAGTTGAACTTCCTCCGATATGACGAAAGAAAAAATACACGCAAGTTAACTCAAACAAGGTAGTTATCTTTGAGCGGAAAATTTCAGCATTGACTACGATAGTTTGAACGCGCGTTTATGTCGACGCGGTGCGGCGTTAAAATGTCATTTAAACTGCCAAATAAATGTATAATCTTTACATTCGTATAGGCTTCTTTATGGTGTAGATTTATTCGACCACGTCGCCGACATTCTTCAGCGCCGTAAAATTTATATACCTATACGTACGATTCGGCTCATTTTTCGGCCATCTTCTTCGATCAGCCTTGGTAAAGCTTTTAATTACGGTATTGTTTTATCTGGCAAGAAAATATATCGAAACATCGGCGAGATAAAAGGCTACGAAAACAGATCACGTAATACGCGTAAGCCAGATGAAAAAACCTATTATAAGCTGCGACTGATTACAATACTTCGACCAAGAAATATAGGTAGGTCTGTCTAGGTAGTAGGTAGCAAGTAGTAGGTACGCTAGAAGCGGCGTAACGGCCAAAAGAAAAGTTCAAAAGCATCCAATCCAGCCGGCCAAGGCGAAACGCTACGTCATCAATTATGTAGCTCGTTAACCGCCCGTTCGCCTCCGAAAGACATTTATTAACTATCTGCGGGACACTTTTGGGATTTCTTTCAGATGACCACCGTGTACCTAATGGTAATTAATTGGTCGTAATAAACCGTCGCCGCTAACAAGAACACAAGTCGATTCGTCCAGATTTACCGCCGAGCGAGGTAGAGTATACCGTAAATGATGCCAGTGTATTTTCGCGAGATCTGCCATTTCACGTACGTGGAACGAGCTACGTACTACGTAGGTATAGCTACATCTACATAGCTAAAGCTGTACACCTTTCTACCTTTCTTGCTTCAGCGTAAACCTATCGTACAGTTAGCCCGTATGAAAATACTTATACCTTCGACCATCGAGGTAAATATTTAACCGTCAAACAGACCGAGTGTGCTAATAGACGAAGGTACATATAATACGTATAGGCTGTACAGATACGCGTATTACAGCTCACACAGGGGCGGGGGGGTGGCAAAGGGTAACTTGACAACAGAAAAGACATCTGTAAATATTGTGGGCCTATAAATCGTACAGCATGAGACACCCTATAGAGATGCTAATCGACCGGACTGTTGAACAAAACATCTGAAAGGCCAGTTTGTAAACCTCAAAAACCTCAATTACCATACTTCAATTATTTACTCGAGGTAAGACCTCGTACAGCAAATCCTAGATAAGGTTTTCGATATTCAAATTAGCGAGAACCAACTCTGAAGCAATCCTGAGCAGTGGTGTGGAACCCATATAAGCAACATAAGCAATGCTTACTCTTATAAAATCGGAAAAAATAAAAAAAATTGCTGCTGATATTTATAAATTTGAAAATGTAAATCAGGACAGTAAAAGGCTACAAGCATAATCATAATTCGTCCGTTCATTTTATTTGCGCAGTAAGCAATGGACGTCTTGCTTACAACGCGGCATAACAAACATTGCCCCCTCCCTACTTTCATATCTCGTAGAGTTGTAGGTACTGGTGGGTGTTGATGAGAACAAGAGTGGGAATGCGCTAGGTGGTGGAAACACGTTTGTGTAAGCATTCGTCGAATTGCTTATGTACCAATAAACAGTTCAACACTACGCTAACATAAGTTTGATCAACAAAACAACCAATTTTTCTATTATTTTTTACACACCAAATTAAATCTTGAACATATTCTTAAAATAAATCAGGCTTACTGATTTTGGTGGTTCAATTAATAATCTATAGTATTTAATCAAATTTGAACAGAAGCAAAATTGATTCTGAAGGTACTGGCAAGTGTTGGTGGGAATGAGAGTGGAAATGCGCCAAGTGTTAGATACAGGTTTGTGTAAGCATTCGTCGAATTGCTTATGTACCAATAAATGGTTCAATGCTACACTAAGATTGAGTTAAAATTTAAATAAAAAATTTTTCAATATTTATATTACTTACGCTTAATTTTACCTCATGCCACGCCACTGATCCTGAGATATGTAATGCTGCGTAAGAGATCGTTCTGTCAGCTGGTTATTAAAAATATACAACTGATCAACCTTTTGGAAGCTCTGAGGATGAGGGTAAACTACCTCTCTTTCCGAAGCTGCATAGATAAGTGTCTTTCAAAACAGTATGGCTGGTGAAAAAGAGTGAATAAATCTTGGAAACTGATCTCAACTGTTCCTACCCCCAAAACAAGGTGTCTCAACAAAATTTGTTAAGCAAAAAATTTGACTCGATTTAAGCTTTTGGAATGACTTTTTACATGAACTTTTTGAGAGCAACCCCTCCCCCCACAACCTAATTTCTTTGCGACTGTATGCCTGGAACTATGTTACTACCTCCTCCCCCTAATATGTACGCCAGTGTGCCTGTAGCTATTTTATACCATCAAGCAACATACGTAGTCATAGCTTACAAACAAACCCGTATTTACATTTTCAAGCACACGATTAAAGACTGGAATACAGTACAGGAGCACAAAATGATTTTAATTTAGGTAAAGAATAAAAAAGCAACTCAATACGTGGCTTTTTCAGCTTGATTTTCCTCAATTAAAGGAAATAAGAGAATAAACTATTCTAGGAATGACAATAAGATGAGCATTAGGATGTTTTTTCTTCAGTAAAGGCAGGAGTACAGATAGATATTGAAATGAATATCTGAAACCTCGAAAAGGCACATTTAGAGCAACTACTAAATCTACATACCAAATTTCAACTTGATAGTTAAATTTGAAAGGGAGTTAACCGTGTTTCAAACTTGAAAAATCAGACAAATCGACCAAAAAACACTTTTTTGGTGGTTTGAGGAGGGTTGCAATGGGATCTATGGTCCTTACTAAGTCTACACATTAAATTTCAACTTTCCAGATTAGTTTTGAAGCGGAGGCAAAGGCCAAAAAAAGAGAAAACTCCCATATCTCCATTTCTAATTGATCTGTGAAGCTGATTTTTAGATATGTTACACAATTTTTGGCTCTACATTGATTTGCAGAAAAAGAAAACAATTTTTGCCTCTCAGCACCTCCCTCCCTCGCCTCAAAATTTGGGCTTCACTGAATTTTGACCCAAGGTTATCCTTAATTGAAAATATCAAACCTGCTGGCAATTCAAGCCTACTATTTAAATTTGACCGATTTTAGTTTGTATCGAGCAAATGATTGTAATCTAGGGGGGAGAGGGGTGAAAAATAATAACAAATAAAAAAGAATTAGTATCTAACATGGTCAAAAAGGTTTCAATGGTCTTCCAGGATCCCAAAACAAATTTCGTTGGTACTTCGCCCTACATACACCACAAGTCGATAGTCTGTAGTAGCCTAATTTTCATTGACAATATCACTTACTTTTTTTTACTATTTATCGAGGAGAAATGAAAGTTTTTTTTGATTTTTGAAAAAAAGCTCGACTTTTTAGGATCTGCATGAGCTTTTTAAAAAAAGTTTGACTTATCAGCATCATTGGACACTCTGCAAAAAGTTAACCATGATGAGAAAACATTTCGACAAAAATTTCAGCCATCAAGACGCAAGTATGCAAGTGTTTTTGGTATTCGGGGCTTAAACAAATAATTCTCTTCAATTTTCTTTGTTTACACCGCACACAGATGAAAATTTCACATCTTTTAGATAGCGAAGAAACCCCAAAACCATTTTTTTAAATTTCTAAACAATTTTTCGTCGAGCCGTAGCTTTTTAAGAATTTTGATCGACCATTCTATAATAAAAGCTCAAAAGTACAATGGAATTTTTTTCTTCAGTGAACGCGTCATTTATTCACTAGTATACTAAAGGAAATTTCAAAAATATTGGAAAGATGGAACATTATTGAAAAAAAATTAAAAATAAAAACTAACCATCCGTCGCATTGAGTCCGAACAGATACGTTACATTTTCAAAGCACGCTCGTGAAAAGTATGACGCTCACGAGCTTATGTTTTTTACAAAGTACTAGTTTACTGATGAGTCAAAAATGGTCAAAAAAATGTTAACTCTTTATCGAAATGGGGGGAGGGGGAGCGAGTAAGAGTCAATTCAGAACAATTTAATAAACTTTTTGGTCTCGTGTAAGATTAAAAAGTAATTAACAACAGATTTATCGAGGAGCAGTTTTTCAATCTTCACTTATACTTGCAAGCAATTACTAGCCTAATTTCACTACTTTTTCAACATTTTCACTACCTGTCAGACATCGTCATCTATTGGGCAACGTTCCCATAAACGCATTTCATTACGCCATGAAATACAAAAATGAATTTAAAAAAATTTTTGAGCCTGAAATAGTTTAAAAATAAACCTTTACAAATACGTACCAATGAAATCGGTAATATTTTATGAACTTGTAACGATTCTCCATCGGTGTAAATTGAAGTTTCATTTCACGTGAAGGGTATGTATGGCTCGTGCCACGGTATACAACACCATCATTGTATCCATACACTTGAAGAAAAAGCCAGCGTACATAGATATTTGTACAAAACTATTCGCACATAGAAAGAACAAAGATAGAAGAGACGAAGAAAGAGCTAGAGAGGCAGAGAGCATATTGTATAGCAGAATAGCCGAAAGCGAAATTTTCATTGGAAATAACCGCGCACGTTGCCGTAATATAAGTACGTAGCATAGGTGGTTGTTATAGACATGTTGAACTTTTGGCGATATATTTACTATAAAGGATTACCTCGCCGAAAGTTTGATGACAGTTTTGAAATACTTCGATTTATATTGTAACCGAGCTGAATGCGGCATCTAACGCGACCCGACCGACCGCCACCGTTCGTAACCATTGTCGAACAGTGAATCGCCGTCATCGTCGTGCGAGCTCGGAATTTAGGTCGGTTACGCAGTTAAAAGGATCCGATTTCAAAAACGGATTACGCAAATAATGAAAAAAAAAAAAAAAAAAAAAAAAAAAAAAAAAAAAAAGGAAATTAAATACGATTTGGTACATATTGAAGAGAATCGACACGATACAAAGATGGAAAAAGAGAAAATCGACCAGTGAAAGTTTTGCATCGACTCGAAAAATTTACGATAAAAGCGAAATTTTTCTCATACCATTTATATAGGTATAGCAGATAAAGGTACTTCTACCTAACCATAAGAAAATATTCCAACGAACGACATGGCCAATTTGTAAATGTAATTTAGTGGCATTTTTTCGACATTTTTCACAACGTATGCGCGTGAACCTAGCTAGAGTAGCTACCTACACTTTGACATAACGATACAACAATTCGAATATAAAAATATTTCATTTCACAAATACGACCATGTCAACTAAACTCGTACCAGTGAAATGATGCTTACGACACGATGACATATCGTGTAATCAGAATTACTGGCCAAAAATGTCATTCTTTCTTAAATGACTGTTTTATTTATAACAATAAGACGATTTTAATTATGAAGAACATCGCACTAGCCTTGTAAGCAATGCTTACGCTTACAAAATCCAGAAAAAATTACTGCTAATATTTATAAATTTCAAAAATATAAAACAGACTGTAAAACGAGATAAAATCCGGAGAAAATAAAAAAATTGCTACCGATATTTATAAATTCAAAAATATAAAACAATACCATAAAAGGCTACAAATACAATTATACTTCATCTGCTCGTTCTATTTGTTTAATCAGCAATAGACGTCTTGATTACAACGCGGGTGAACGAGAAGTGCCTCTACTATTGTATCTTGTAGAATTGTAGGTAATGGTGGGTGTTGGTGGGAACGAGAGTGGGAATGTGCCAAGTGGAGGAAACACGTTTGTGTAAGCAGTGTTGCCACATTAGCGGCTTTCCCGCTATTTCTAGCGGTTTTCCAGAAGACAAAACCACTGAAAAAAACAAGCTAGCCGCTGGTGTGATTTCTAGAGGTTTTAAGCTAAAATTTTTGCGGAAATTTAGTGGTTTTGTAATAATTTAACACATACTTTCTCACATTCTGTTGTATGTTCATTAGTTTTTTACCTTGTTCTTTGATTTTAATCTTTAAAGTCATTGAAAATTTGAATTTAAAGTAAAGTTTTTTTTTTTTTTTTATTATATTTATTTATCCTCGCTCGGCTACTCTGGCCATTTGCGATGAAAAGTATAAACTTACAAGTTTGTGGGAGTGCTTACAAATTTTTCAATTTTTTAAATAATTTTCTGAAATTGAAAAGACGAGTCTACACCAATGGGAATGAGCAAGGCATAGTTGTAAAGTTATCATTGTCGATGTCAAGGATGTTAACTTATCAAAAAGAATTGGTGCAAAAATTTTATTTATTTAGTAAATTAAATTCAAGAATCAAAATTCCATCTATACTTATCAGTAATTTTGTACAAGATTGTAAAAAATTAAAAAAAAAAAAAGCCAAGAAGTTAAAATTATTATAAATTTTCTTTCATAATTCACAAATTTTTTGAAGTTTTATCTTTCATTTACATAAAAAAATATGGCCAACTTATTAGGATTTTGTTGTTTCTCCATTGCAGGTATCATTTTAATGTTAAAACAAAAAATAAAGTTTTGAAAATATCCTTTTCTTGAGATTTTGAGGTTAGTGGGAATCCTGTGTGTAAGCATTCGTCGAATTGCTTGTGTATCATTAAGTGGTTCAACGCTATGCTAACACCAAGTTTGATCAATACAACAAACAACTTTTTTTTATTATTTTTCATACACCCAATGAAATCCTAAACACATTCTTAATATAAATCATTCTTATTGATTTTTTGTAGTTCAGTTAATAAACATAATCATGATTCGTCCGTTCATTTTATTTGCGCAGTAAGCAATGGACGTCTTACTTACAACGTGGGATAACGAACATTGCCCCTACTATTATATCTTGTAGAGTTGTAGGTACTGGTGGGTGTTGGTGGGAACAAGAGTGGGAATGCGCTAAGTGGTGGAAACACGTTTGTGTAAGCATTTGTCGAAATGCTTACATATGTACTAATAAATGGTTAAACACTACGCTAACATAGGTGAGATCAATACAACAACCAATTTTTCTATTATTTTTTATACGTTTAATGAAATCCTAAACATATTCTTAAAATAAATCATGCTTACTGATTTTGGTACTTCAGTTAATTATATATAATATTTAAATGAATTTGAACCGAAGGGAAATTGATTCTGTAGGTACTGGCGAGTGGCAGATACAAGTTTGTGTAAGCATTCGTCGAATTGCTTATGTACTAATAAATAAATGGTTCAACGCTACACTAAGATTGAGTTAAAATTTAAATAAAATAATTTTCAATATTTATATTGCTTACACTTAATTTTATCTCATGCACACCACCGGTAATAACCTGGTTTTCATTGGCAATATGATACAGAAAATCAGGCTTAAAATTTGGAACATGCCTACTTGGAACTAACCAATTTGCAACAACTAACTTGGAATGTACCAACTGGGAATACTCTGATGTATATTAACAAATATCAATTGAGAATGGTAGATATGATTCATCACTCACTCCCTCTTTTCTTAAACCAACTTACACAGAGGATTGTGGTATAATGTACCTATATGGGGTGTATTAAGTTTTTGAACCTCAGAGTTACACGCAGTACGTAGAGAAATTAAGATTATTATTTGCATTACCCATTCCCACTTTATATTTAACCCCACCTTTTCTGATAAATGAAGATAACTATGTTGAGTACCTGCGATGTACCACAGCTAGTACCTCACCTACTATAAATGTACCATTGAATCTGTTCCTTTTTGCCCACCTACATTGGTGATCACTTTACTGGTTTTGATCCTGAAGCATGTTAGCGTTATGTTGTGTGCTGGGGTGCTACTTGCCCAGATCGTTTCCTTTAATGTTTTGTGTTTTTCCTAAAAACACTCATTCCTCTATAGTCTGAAGTCTGGCTTCTTCTGTTGGTAGACTTTCACCTACTTCAATACCAACAAGTTCCACAACCTTGAGAGGGAGTCTGTGCTTAGCTGGTTAGCTTGTGAAAGCTCTTTCAGGGGTTAGACGAGGTAAATGCTTTCACATCCTCCCTCATAAAATCAATCAACCACTCCACTCATATATAATACAATTTAAAATTAGAATTGAGACAAAAAGGTATACTTTGAAAATAAACTTTTTCAATGCAAAAAAAAACTTGGAATATATTAACTTGGAATGAACCAATTTGGAACACACAGATGAATATTGACAAATATTTGTCGAGAGTAATAGATGTGATTCATGGTTCATACCCTCTATCCTCAAGCTAACTTACATATATAAAATTGAGACGACTTACTTTAATAAAATCGAATGTTTTAGTTAACATCACAATACAACTGGCTTTCTCTTGCCAAACCATTCGCCAAAAATCATTGACTGTAGTTTCGGTAGGACCCTGCGTTACGATATACGCTTTAGGCTTTAATAAACTCTGTAAAAACAAAAAAACAAAAACAAAAAATGACAGTAATGAAATTGTAATTTAGCTGAAACAATCATAGTAACTTACTTAATATACTACAAATAATAATAAAATAAAAAAACTTCTGCCAAAGAAATGCGAAAAAAAATTCGAATAACAGTTTATTTAATGTATAGCTGACTCTCCACTGGAGAGATACGTTCGTTCACATATTACCTAGCTAGAGCAGTTAGGCCTATATGCTGCTGGCTGCGGAGCCAATCGTGTCTGAGAAATTTTCGTAAAAAGTTTTGCGTACGAAAAAAAATCCTACAATTGAAAGTTAAAAGTTGTTGGCATATTTTCCAACGTCGATGTTTCAATATAAATATAATTTTGCCTCAAGTTTACTTTTTCTCTGTCTCTCCGGCTGTATTAAATTGAGTAAAGAATATGCATTCGCTATTCCGGCTGATTAAAAACTTTATAATATATTTGATGTTTTTATTTTGGCGAAAATTTTACGACATATTGTAAACAATATACAAGATGGTTGCAGTAAATTGAAAATAACAGAAAAAAATAATAAACGTAAACCTATACGGATAGTTACCTACGCAGTAAGGTAAATTTTTTCACGGTTCGAGGGTCTCGTGTGTTAATAATTTTAAAGGATGAACACCTCTACAGAATCTAGCACGTGAATGGCGCACGGCGACGTCTACATTATTCATGAAAAAACTTCTCTGCATAAAATTTATAATTCGTATCGCTTCGCGTTCTCTTGATTTGACTTTTTAAATTAACAAACGCGAAAATTTATCTAACAAGAGATACCTATATAACGATAATGTTATTAAATACGCGAAATGTTGAATTCGGTCGTCGCCTTCGAATTTCTTTAGCTCCTTTTCGGATACTTATGTACATCTATCGCGTAAAAAATTAAAATTAAACCGGTGGTATAGGTCTCAGTTATGACCTATTTTACATAGGTCTAGGTACACACTAACGATCCGAACGTTTTATTTAACAATGATAAACTCCGTTTTCGTGTTGTTAAGATTTTTTTTTTCTGTTTCAGGAAAAATTTCAGTCATTTTTCTCAGTTCAAGAACCATTCCGCGAGCAATTATTTTTACAAAAAACGAGTAAACTTGACGCGTAATTTCCTTCAGTCGTAATGAACTACTTACTATAGTCAAATTTTCAATTCAAAATATCGTTGGATTTCGATTGTTTTTTTGAAAGAATATTATTTTTATCGCGAGCTTAATTTCCTTTAATATTTGTACAATTTTTAAAGCGAAGTTCATTGCATTGTAGTTTCGTCGAGGAATTTTTCAAACTATGCTGATATTACAAAGAGGGCTCCTCAACCTCTGTCTAAAAAAATATATATAAGATGTTTATTTCGAATTGATTTCTAAATTTTCCTCCATCCAAACTTCAGCAATATCATATCATTCTCAATTCTCTGAAATTCCCAATGACTCCAAAGTATAGCGATAACACCAAGAATTTTTAATGTTGTTAACCGAATGTGAAATGCCCAAAAATTTTTGTCACTCATTTACGCAGTTTTAATTCAAATATAACAATTTTTTCATATTTTAGGTCAATTTTCACTTCTTTTTTTAACTTTTTTTTCGCAATTTTCACAAATTTTTTGCTTTTTTCATTAATTTTCGTCAAATTTTATTATTAACAATATTTTGTCAAATTTTCATATTTTTTTTCAAAAATTGTTTCTGATTTTCGATCAATTTTTCGTTTTTTTTACGCACTTTTATAAATTTTTTACCAAATTTTCATTGCTTTTCAACGATTTTTTTATCGTACTCTAGGTTGATTTTAATCTAATTCTCAATATTTTTTTCAAATTTTAACTCAATTTTTTGCGTTTTTCACTCTTTTTTGTCAAATTTTTACCAAAATTTCATTGTTTTTCAACGATTTTTTGTTCATTATGACTGATTTTCCAATATTCTTTTCATATTTCCGATAGATTTTTGTATCTTTTTTTATCCAATTTTCATTGATTTTTAAAAAGTTTAGTCATATTGTTGGTCAATTTTCCGCATTAAGTTTCTAGATCAACATTATACGTATTTTGATGAGGCACATCTCATCTTGAGGAATAAAAAACCAAAAAACCCGGGGGGGGGTCCAGGCCACCCTTAAAATATAGATTTCTTTTAGACTTCGTGAAAATTCTCTGTTGAATTTAAAGAATTACTCAACTTTTTTTTTTGTTTTTGAAGATTTTCATTTTTTTCCTAGTTTGAAAAGATTTCTTTATTCTAATTTACAAGATCTACTGTTTTTTTTCAACTTCTTAAATTTTATTGGTCCGATTTTTTGTCATATTGCCAGTGAAAGCCAGGCTATTATGGTCTATCGATCTCTGATTGATGAGGGGGGGGGGTGAAAAAATTATTCCATAATCAGAGGTAACCTGTTTTCGCCAAAAAAAGAACTATCGAGTTAACTCATTCATAGCGGAACAGAAAGGTGTCAAAGTGAGCAGTCTGAGCGAGGCAAGGACGTGAGTTGGAGTTCCGCAAGAGGGGGCTAAAATCGAGGGCACAAGCAAGGGGGTGGAGCCCTTAGTATTTTTTTGAAAATATGTTTACAATTTCTACAAAGTACTGCAGTTACTGAAACCGGGTACAAAAGAGAAAACAAAGATGTTCAAATACAAAAAAAAAGCATCGCTTTACGATGCTTTTTTAGCCTAATTTTCGTGATACATTACAATCATGGGAATTGAAAAAAAGCACCGCGAAGTGACGCTTTTTTCCTAATCTGCATGACGGGTAGGAAGGGTTCAATGGAGCTAAAAAGTTGAAACCCCCAAAAGACACATCAACGGTTCCTACAGACAAGATATACCTGATTTAAACTTGCTAGCCCAATTTGGAGGGGAATTGTGCGATGAGCAAATCCTAAAAATTATAAAAAAACAACCAATAAACCACATATTTATGACTGTGAGGGGAGGGGGTGCGATGAAGCTGAAAAGTCGAGACTCCAAAAACACACAGGTAGGACCCCTACTAAAGGTACATACCTAATTTCAACTTTCTAACTCAATTTGGAGGGGAGTTACGCGAGCAACAAACTAAAAAATTAGAAAAATACCAAAAAGCCCCCTTCTTGAGGCTGGGAGAGGATGAAGTGGGGCCGAAAAGACGAGATCCCCAAAAACGCACATCCAATGTCCCTGCTAAATGCATATACCTAATTTCAACTTTACAGCTCAATTTGGAGGGGAGCTATGCAAGGAACAAACAAACTCAAAAAACAAGAAAAACCGACCAAAAAAACACCTTTTTGAGGCTGGGAGGGAATGAAGTGGGGCCAAAAAGACGAGACCTCCAAAAGGCACATATAGAGCCCCTACTAAATGTACATATCTAATTTCAACAACTTCGCACGCTCAATTTAAAGGAGAGTTATTCGAGGAACAAACTCAAAAAATGAGAAAAAACTATCAAAAAACCCCTTATTAGGGACTGTGTAGGGGTGAAATGGAGCTGAAAGTCGAGACCCAAGCGATAAAAAATCCCTTTATTGGGGATGTGAGGGGGGGTGTAATGGAGCTAATAAATTGTAACCCCCAAAAGGCACATCTAGGGCCCCAACTGAATGTACATACCAAATTTCAACTAGCTCAATTTGGTGGGGAGATAGGCGAGAAACAGTCCTTTTTTAGGGTCAAAAATGGCGAAAATCCCCATATCTCCCCTAGTAATTGACTTGGGAGGTTGATTTTTGGATATGCTATACAACATTTGATTCTCTTTCAATTAGCTTAAAACGGGGCAATTTTTGTGTTTTTGACCCCTCAGCACTCCCTCTCCTAAAATAGGGAAAAACTGAATTTTAGCCCAAATTAATCCACTGTCAAACTAAGACGATCGACCGAATTGGAGCGATTTTGGTCAATATCAAGCCGAGTAAATGATTTTAACGTTTCGGAAAAAAAAAGTAAAAAATACAAAAATAAATATTAGGGTGGGTCAAAAAAAACGATTATTTTTTTTTTCACTTGGTACCCTGAAAAACTGGTTGGTAGACACCTCAAAAAAAATCTCTCCACGTATGAGCTCTTAATTTTAATAGGAACGTCCTCCGCCTTTCAGATT
>FIZR01028037.1:0-18619 GCA_900060175.1 Ferrisia virgata | reverse complement strand
AAACGAAAGTCATGGTGGTGGATCGGGCCAAGTGTCTTCCAGTTTCTACAGCTCTGAGCGAATACGAAAAGGTCAACACTTTCGTTTATTGAGGCTCGTCGGCAGAAATAAGGCGCCGAATCGCTCTGAGCAAATCAGCTATGACCAGACTGCGTAATGTCACAAGTAATGACAAAATCTCCAGAAAGACAACGAAGAGACTTATACAATCACTTGTTTTCTCTGTTTTCCTATATGGTGTGGAAACATGGACATTAAAAGCGAATGATGAAAGAAGAATCGATGCATTCTGAGATATGGGTCTGGCAAAGGATGCTGAGGATGCCCTGGGCAGCGCGACGAGCCGACATTACAATCGTCGGAGCCAGTCAGGCTAAGTGTTCTAGGGGAGAAACGCATTCTAGGGTATTTTGGATATGTGACCAGAAGAGAAGTTGGAAATCTCGAAAAAATTATTCTCTTTGGTAAAGCCCCTGGTAAATGAAAGAGAGAGCGGCTTCACAGGCACAGGATCGTGAAAAGTTGGCACACTCTTTTAGGTGCAATACACGGTCGCAATTGACTGACCTCATTGATGATGAGATCAATTTGGTGGTGTGATAAGGAAGGAACCACCCACTTTCAAGGTCAAAAAGGGAGAAAGCCCCATATCTCCTCTTTTAATTAACTTAGGAGGGTGATTTATGGATATGTTATACAACTTTTGATTCTCCATGAATTGGCATAAAAAGAGCAATTTTTGCGTATTTGACTTCTCAGCACCCCTCCCCCAATTTGGAGCATAACTGAATTTCAACCCAAGTTCATCCCCACGCAAATATATTTAATCCGTCGCCAAACTAAGCAGATTGGCCGAATTGGAGCGATTTTGGTCGGTATCGAGCGAAGTAAATGATTTTAATGTTGGGGAAAACATAAAAAAATAAAAATAAATATCTGACATGGCTAAAAATCATCTTAATGGTCTTCTAGGACCCCAAAACGGATTTTGTTGATATTCTCCCCTCATCAGCCGTGGGTTGATAAGACTGTAATAGCCTGGTTTTCATTGACAATATGACATAGAAAATCAGGTTAGAAAGGCATCAAAACGCGTCGCTTTTTAAGCTTAATTTTCATTAGGCGAAGCAGATGGGAGTATTGTTTATTCACAGAAGGAAAAAAATAACCACCCTACGATTTTTTTAAAGCCCCCAAAAAAGCACATCAGAGTCTTCTACCAAGTTAAAAGGCTAAGTTTTAACCTCCTAGCTCAATTTGAAGGAGAGGTATAGACAAATTCAAAAAATAAGAAAAATTTTCTTAAAAAACTACATTTTCGGGGTTATGAGGGGTCGCAATTAGGATTAAAAATTCAAACTCCAAAAAGGCACTACATATCTAAGACTCATACTAAATATACCCGCCAAATTTCAATCCCTCAACTTCGATTGGAAAAGAGTTACGCATGAGACAGCCTTTTTATAAGAAAATCGTTAAAAACTATCGAAAAGTTATCAAAAATTATGTAAAAACATTGAAAAACAGCTGAAAATCGACATAGATTATATGAAAAAAATTTGACTAAAATGGGTGAAAGAAAAATTGATCGAAAATCGTGAAGAAATGTTGGAAAATGTTTGAAAATTTACCTAACATTTGTAAAAACTCGTTAAAAGTCATTGGATATTGGAAAATTTGTCAAAAATAGGTAAAAAGTGCGCGTAGTTGACCAAAAATTGTGAAAAATTTTTGAAAAATGACTTCAAATATGTTGAAAATTGTTAAAAATCATCGAAAATTGGCTGAAAATTTACCAAAAATTGGTGAAAAGTGCAAAATATTGATCAGAAATCATGAAAAAATGGTGAAAAACGGATAAAAAAAACCTATGATGTGTGAAAAAATTGTTGTAAATCGTCGAAAATTTGATAAAAATTGGTAAAAAAGATCGAAAATCATAAAAAAATATTGAAAAATTACCTGAAATATGCTTAAAATCGTTAAAAGCCATCGAAAATTAGGTTAAAATGGATCAAAGATGAGCAAAAAATGTAAAAAATTGATCAGATTTACGTCATTTTTCATCCATTTTTGATCAATTTTTTGCTATTTTTACTCATTTTTCGATATTTTTTAACAGTTTTTTTTTTTTACATATTTTCGTTTTTTTTACGATTTTTGATCAATTTTCTGTATGTTTTATCCGTTTTAATGAACTTTCGACGATTTTTAACGATTTTTCATACATTTTAGGTGAATTTCTATCCATTTTTTCTCATATTTTCATGGTTTTTGAGCAATTATTTGGACTTTTTACAACTTTTTATCAAATTTTAAGTTGATTTTCGATCATTTTTCAACATTTTTTCACGATTTTTGATACATTTCTCGCTCTTTTTACCCATTGTTATCATATTTTCACTTAAATTTCGATCATTTTTAATGATTTTTTTTTTTTAATATTTAGGTCATTTTTCACCAATTTTCAACGTTTCTTCATAATTTTTGATCAATTTTCCACACTTTTACGCTTTGCATCAAATTTTTACCTAATTTTAGATGATTTTTAATGAGTTTTTACCTAATTCAGTAAAATTTTCACTTATTTTTAACCATTATTACGATTTTTTGCACTTTTTACCGATATTTATGAAATTATTTCTAAATTTTGTTTTTACTTTTATTGATATTTTTGATAAACGCAAACAAAATTCAAGTTTTTGATTTCTTTCCATTGAAAATGAAATGTCAATTGGAAAAATCATGTTGCCCCTTCCATTTTTAAGGTATGCAAGTATTATAATTGCGCTATTTTTTCGTCTCCGCGAGTACTACCTACAATTATATTTTAGCAGGCGTTTCATGGGACACCCTGTATATTCCCTTCTGATTGACCTAAGAGGCTGATTTTTGGATACGATATACTCGTACAACATTTGATTCTTTATCGATTGGATGGAAAACCAAAAATTTGTGCTATTTTAGCCTCTCAGCACCCCTTTTCCAAATTCGGGCATCAGATCATCCCTACTCGAAAATATAAAATTTGCTGCTAAAGTAAGCGTACTATTCAAATTTGACGAATTTTCGTCGGTATCGAGCTGAGCAAACGATTTTCAGGTGACTGGGATGGAATATTGACACCACTTTCGATTCCATTGACGGCGGTGAGGGTGTCGTGGAAATTTACCTAAAGAATTGTAACATTTACCTGCTTCCAAAAAGTCAACGGTGAAAATACGAAAGGTATAAAACAGACAGAACTGATTTAAACTATGGTGAGAGTTGAGGTGAAGGGTGTTTGCAAGCGTACGTGTATAAATCGATGAGAAAATGTGATAGAGCTTTTTATACCCAGATACATACTGTATATGTATACGATATACTATTGTTAGTAGTGGTGCGTATATAAAAGGCCCAATATTATCAACAGGTAGGCTACCGACCCATATGTACACGTGTGTGTGTGTGTGTGTGTGTTATTTCGTACGCATAACTGCACAGTGACGTATTCGATTTAGGTGTTAAGGCTTATTGTGTTTTTATCTGGTTCTTTTTGGTATGTAGATACCTATAATACGAGTATGGAAGGAGTGTGTATAAGTATCGAATATTATTTTTAAACTCGGTGCGTTGTGATTATTATATTTTCTCGGTTCATTATTGATAAGGTAAGCGAACTATTTAAGATATTTTTGATGTTTTTTTTTTCAAATAGTGGGGGGGGGGAGTTGTTTAGATTCACTTCTCTTTGGCCAGTTTGTTTCTGAAAATATGTCATCGTCGTTGTATTAAGATCAAGCTAGAAGTAGTCTTCGTGAGTATCAAGTCAACACCTGTGACTGTGAGTACAAATACATATGTGTTTGCCTTGATTTTCCCAAAGTCAAAGGAGTCATTACCCAAATAAAATAATAGGTATTATATCCGAAGGCAAAGTACTATATTTTTAAACCTCGTCTAGTTTAGGTGTAGGTAGAGGACACTCTAATATAATACTTTAAAAACGGATAAAGCTATCGGATTAAAATTTTAATCTTTATAAGTCCATTAGAGCTTTTTGTTAGGTACCTAAGTATCTAGTCCGAGAGAAACAGACTAAAGGCTTCTATCGTGAATTTTTTAATTTGTTTTTTTTTGTTACTCGTTTTTTTTTGCAAAAAAAAAAAATGAAAAAAAAACGAGACGTCGTTCGCATTTATCCATATTAACGAGAGTTTAATTTTTTATTCGATTGCGTATAACGTTCGTAGGTGTCGAATGATCCCCCGTCCTATCTTATCTGTAGATACTTTATCTTGTTGTGAGTGAAAGAAGATTCTCGTATAAGCTACATTATGCTCCCGTCTCGCTTTAACCAAGTTTATTAGCATACTTTCGACGTGCGGTAACAATTAAAAGATTCAAATGGGGTTTCAAATTCGCTCTATGGATGATTAAAAGTTTTTCAAAAGTTTTCTCACGTGGCGAGGACACGACAACGAAGCGACGCGACGATGAAATTGGCGAAGAGTATTTTTTCATTCGAGGTGTCGAGTTGAATGGCAATAATTGGATTACATAAATGTTTAGTATGTATTTTCATCGATGTTGTGTTTTTTTTTCGTCGCCATTTTCCAGCCACGAAGCGTCAATCGAAACGACGTTTGCATTTGAATGATTAATTTTTTTCTCGCTGTTTCGATATTATGTTGATAAAATTTCAAAGTTTCGAGTAGGTAATGGTTCGATTTTTAAAAAGCTTTGATTTCGAGTATGGTTTCCCTGTGGTTCAGGTGAGAGTTTGAGGAAACAAGGAGGACCCAAATCGTTTATCAATGTTCCACAGTAAAGTGATTGTCGAGCATATTCTACTCATCTATTCACAAAATTGTACGGTACTTGGCAAGTAATTTTCAAAGCTCTTCAAATAAATGATCCAGCCGTTCATGTGTACGAATCATCTCAAACGTAACGAAATTGGCCAATACTTAGTTGTTTTTCCTAAAACAAATGATTGCTTTACAGAACAACCTGATGGAATTGAAGTTCATTTACAGCGTTAGCCGCTCATAAAATGACCCGTTGTAAAAAGCTTAAACTATGAAAAAAGCCAGCTACTTACGCTGGTAGAACTACGATAAAGTGCGAGTAGAATACTGAACTTTACGGCGTTAAATTAATTTTTAAAAAATTATCTAAAAGTCGTAAAAACTAGTTATAGACGCGATAAAATAAACGCCAGTGTAAAGAAAATGTTTATGAATAAACTAAACGCACCTCGAGAAAAAAGAAGAGGTTGCTCGCTGATGTACCAACCCATCCCAATCTTGATACCGGAAGGTTCTAAAATCGGGAACAGCGACGAGGAACAATATTTTTCGCAATTTTTACTTTTTTTCTTTTTTTTTTTCTTCGTTGCACACCTTGGTCGTGTCGTGTAGTATACTTTATGGTATGTTGAAATTGACTCAGTTTTTCGAGCTACATAACAGAATTTCATAGTAATGAATTTTATCTACCGTTAATATTAAAGCGAGATTGGATTTTTACTATTTTTTTCGGCGGCCGCCTCTCGATGACGCGACACGATCGCTTTTTTCTTAACACATTTATTTCGAAAAGTCCAACCCGACTGGATAATTTGTCTTCGGTGTTTTTTCACATTGCTTTTTCGTTGCCGGAATTTCAACGAAAAAATTTACAATCGTGTTTTTTTTTTTCAATTTAGGATGAATTTTTGTTTTACAAAAGACGAATTTACTTGTATGCTATGGTATCATGTGTGGTAGAATTGGTTAAAAATAGGTAATGTGCTGTATCTGAGCTGAAAATAAATCGCAGAATCGAAATTAGCGACATAAAAAACCATAAAATCGATACGCATGATGATATTTTATCACCACTCAAGGTTTCATCCCCCTTGACCCCCACCACTGTTCCCCTATTGCCTTTAAATTCCATCTTGTGAAACTTTAACGTACATCGTATTATTTTGAAATCAGGTTGGCAAATTAAAAAGCAAATTGTGGTGTTTCATGATGAAACAGCTATTGTGATCGATGATGAGGAGGGGGGAGGAGGTAAAAATCGTAAAATTTGGTTTTTATACGTATGGATTATGAGACTTTTGAATGCATACTACGTACTTCTTATTGAAAATTCTCCAAGTTTCACTATCAATGACATGGCTGCAATTGCGAGTGTATACGATTAACATTACCAGTAGAGTGAAGGGGTGATAAAGGGGAGGGGGGGTGCAAAAATGATAAAATTGCTTCATGTATATCGGTTGTTAGGTTTTCGGGTACGCTGAATTCGAATATGACATCTGTTGGACGATTAAAAACATTGTTTAGCCGAAATCGCGGGTCAAAGTAAACTTTTAGCATCGAGTGTTCACTTTAAGGTATAATCTGAATTTTTTTCGCGGGAACTATGTTTTTGTAAAAGTTTGAGAAAATAACTTCGCTCGTTTAGTTGTGATTTTTTTTTTATTGAGTCATCATTATACCCCTCCAACGTGAAAAGAGGTCCGTACTCAAATACCCACATTAACATACCAACAAATACACAAAAGGACGGCTGCGTTCGCAAAGTATCGAATACTCAGGGGAAATTATGTGCCCATAGTACACAGTTTTTGGACGATACGATGGTGATTTACTAGCGTATATTTTGTAAGCACTTTCGAGTTACTCGTCGCCATAGCTCGGAGTTTTCCGAGTATTTTTTATTTTTCGCCGATAATAGACTCATTTGCGGCTACTTTGACGTAAAACACCTACAAACCATTTCGATGTTGGTATTAGTGGAAAGAAAGACACGGTAGACGGCTCAGTGGTGGTGGTGGTGGTGGTGGTGGTTGTGTCGGTGGGAATTTAAACGACGAGAATAACTTTTCGCCAGCTATGAGAAAGTTTCTGTTCACTCGTTGGCGACCATGACGATGACGCGCGGTGTTTTGAAACTGTTGCATCGAAGAAACGAAATATTAGCAAAGTTTTTCTCTCTCTCTCTCTCTCTTTGGTAGTTCGGGTTGTTGCCAGAAGTCGCAGCCGCTTTATCGAATGCCTTATCCCTGCCAAACTTAGGTATATTTTATTCTGGTATAAATAAAACTACCTTGTAGCTGAGGCGAGTAGTTCTTTTTTTGGTAAGTGATCAAAAATCACGCGATGGTTCAAACACCGTGAGCTGGCAAAGGCCGCCGAATACGAAAGAAGTCGCTGAATAAGATTTAATTAACATTCAACACGCTATTGTCCTTCCCTATGCGGCGTACGTAGGTTTTAGATACGTATACTAAGTAATCGTGTACTTACGTTACAAAATGACTTTCGAGAGTCATTTAATGTTCGAGTTTCAGTGAGCCATGTTTTGATGTTCATGATGATTATGTGATAATTTGCAGGGTCGTCGAGAGAACGATGTCATTACTAAAGTATGATATTTTCAAGACTTTAAATTACCTTTTAACAATGCATGATGAAAAATTGACTGTAGTATATTTTTTTTATCATGAATGACGAATGAAAAAAGTGAAATTCCTTTTTTTTGTTCTCATGAAAAAATAGCTAAAGATGAGACTTTTGAAGTCTCTGTAGTTTATCCTCGGATTCGAAACTTTCTCTTTGACCGAAATCTCTGTCAACTTGATATATTTGAAATGAAAATTACGAGTCTGGGTTATTTGTAATTTCCTCAATACAGCTCTCAATCTCATAGGAATTCGAAAGGGCGGGGGAGATGAAATTCAAAGTTCATAATATTTTTAAGTTATGTGGGCGAGGATGCCCTTGGGTCAAATTTCAGATATTTTCAAATTTGATGCAGGGGGTGCTGAAGGGCAAAAAATCGCACTAATTGTTTGTCTTTGAGACAATCGATAGAAAATCTAAAGTTGCGTAACGTTTCCAAAAATCAGTCTACTTGATCAGTTAAAGGAAGAGATAAGATGATTTTGATTTTCCTCCTTTTTGACTTAGAAAGAAAATCGTTTCTCTCATTTCTTCGTTTCAAATTGAGCTGCATGGTTGAAATTTGGTATATAGATTTAGTGGAGGTGTTGTATGGGGGTTTTAGTGATTTCGACTTTTTAACCTCATTGTAACCCTCACAGCTCCGAATCAGTAGTTTTTTGGGGTCTTTTTCATACTTTTTAGTCTGATTTTCTATGTCATCGTGTCAATGAAAACCTAACTATTACGGTCTATTGACCAATGGCGGAGGAGGAAGGGATATCAACAAAACCATTTTCGGAAATGTCAGATATATCTTCATCCCCCTCCCATTCAAAATAAACTAAAAAAAAAATTTTCCCAGCTCGACATCGACCAAAATCGATAAAATTTGGGAAATAAACTTTGGTATTCTGTATTAGGGATAACCTCGGGTCAAAATTCCGTTATGCCCAAATTTGAGGTAGGGGTGCTGAGGGGTAAAAATGGCAAAAATTTTCCTTTTTGAGCCAGTCGATAGGCAATCCAAAGTTGTATAATATACGAAAAAATTAACCTCCTAGGTCAATTAAGAGAGAAGCTGTAATGGGTTTTCCACTTTTTGATCTTGAGAAAAAGCTGTTCTCCCATATCACCCCTCCAAATGGAGCTAAGAAGTTGAAATTATGGTATGGACACTTGGTAAGGGTCATACACGTGCCATTGCCATTTGGACGTTTCGACTCTTCAGATCCATTGCACCCCCTTACAGCTTTGAAATGTGGTTTTTTGATTGTATTTTCTTATGTTTTGAGTTTGTTCCTCGCATAGCTCCCCTCCAAATTGCGTTTAGAAGTTGAAATTTGATATGTACGGTTAGTAGGAACCCTAGATGTACCTTTAGGGAGTCTCAACTTTTCACCCTCATTGCACACCCTCATAGCCGCAAAAATACAGTTTTTTAATCGGTTTTTATTTTTTGACCCTGCCCTTCCCATATTTCGCCTCAGAATTGAGATAGCTAGTTGAAATTTGATATGTAGATTTAGTGTGGGTCTTAGAGTATCTTTTTGTGGTTTAAAATTTTCAGTTTTATTGCACCCCTTCTCTCCCCCTCATCTATCTTTGAAAATGTATGCCAATTCCTCACATAATTTATCCTCAAATTGACCTAGAAGGTATTGATTCGGCACTGAGATTTATTATGTTTTTTAAATGTTCCATTCCCTCCCCCTTCATCCCTAAAAAGTAGTTTTCTGAGTTGATTTTTTTTTTGTAATTTTTAGTCAGGTTTTCCGAACGAAACCCTTGACTTATTATAATCGTCTGGTCTGATATGTTTTTTTCTTCTTTTTTTTTTATCTAGTTCTTCCGACGGAAAAAATTAATTACTCGGCCCCATATCGACTAAAATTGCTAAAATTTAAAATTTTGCCAAAACTCACTGATTGTGTTTTTCTATTAAAGTTTAAACGGTTCATGGTACAAATTGAGGGAGGTCCATTTTTGGGAACGGGGTAAGAGGGGGGTGAAAAATCAAAAAGTGAAGAAGCTTCACTGACAATCGATAGGACATTGAAAGAGCTCTAACATAATCAAAAATGAACTGTTTACGTCGATTATAGCCCAAGAAATGGGTCCATTTGGACCATTTTACGAATATTTCAACGATTGCTCTTTTACACAGGTCGTAATAATTCACCTAGAAGGTTGAAAGATGGTAGATAGTTGACGGTATTGCCCAGAATGTGTCTTTTAGGGGTGTTGACTCGCCACCACTAACCCATCCCATTACACGTCCAAAAAAAAAACATTTTTTCAACGTTTTCGATTAATTGCTCACCTCTGAAGGTCGCCCTAATTGAGCTAACGCCTTGAAACTTTGTACACAGGTCGGTGAGATATGCAGGGTGTGCATTTTGGAGGTTTTAACCATTTCTGTCCAAATGGACCGTACTACAGCCCAGCGAAAGGAATTTTTTTTTCAATTTATTACAAATATAACGAGAAATGAGGGTAATTGTAATATGGCAATTTATTTTCGAGGCAGAAAATGTAGAAATCAAAAAGTGTACCACTCTAAAATATCGATTATGAACTATACAAACCTGTACGACAAATGAGGGACGTGAACAACATGAAAATCTGACTCCAAAAGCATCGGTAGAAGTGGGGGTTTTCAGCCAGTGACTGTGTATGTATGTTTGCTCATCCTCTGAGCCGCAGGAACGAACTGCTCCGATTCAAACAATTTTTTCTTCCAATTTCGTATGGAAAATTTTCAAACAAGTCCAGCTTGAGAACCAAAATAGGTGCCAAGAGTTTGGAAATTTTGGATGCAGATTTCGCAAGGGTTTTAATTACGCTTTTTGGGAATTCCTAGCTTTCAACATCGTTACCCTCCCTAATGAGTGGGTTTTTTAAAATGGTTTTACTTTATTTCCAGTTTTATCCCTATTATACTCTTATTTCCCCTGTTCGAGGGAGTATTGTCCATTCTTTGCGTCCTTATCCATTCCACCTTCCAAGCTCGTATGATCCTTCATTGTTCTTATATCCTCGTGCATCCTGCAACCGCTTTCTCTTTTTCCTCGCATATTTCTCATTGTTCTCCCTCTTCCGGACTGCTCTCCAACGTTCCTTTATTGTATATATTTTTTAAACGTATTTTTTAGTTCTTGTTAGCTTTCTAAAGAATAAACATCGTGTTTATCAATCCTCGTCTCAACTTTATTCATCCCCCTTTCAAATTGAGCCAGGCGTGTATAAATTTAGCAAGGGCCCTAAGTGTGTAATTTTTGGGAGTTTCGAATTTTTAGCCGCCGATTTTCATCCCAGCTCAGTGGCCCAAATGTAGCTTGCACGTGATCGTCTCTCCTCCAAATCGAATTAAATGATTGAAATTTAGCAACTATATGGATGTAATAGTGGTCCTAGATGTACCCTGTGAAAGTTTCAACTTTTCTGCTTCATTGCACCTCTCTTCGTAGCTCCCATACACTAGTTTTTTTTGGATGGTTTATGTACTTAACGTACCCTGCAGCCTTCGTAGGTCTGTTCGACTACTGATTTAATTTCTAGTAATTTTTTACGTATCTACGTGATTTTCTTTGCTGTTTATATTTTTTGAGCGGATAGGAGGAGGGAATTAAACGTATCCCAAACTTACCCCTATTCCACCCTTCATTGTTAGGGATAAGGTATGTACTAATGGTGAGAATATTTCGCTTCGCTAATCGAGCCAATAAAAGCAAGCTTTTTGGACGAAATTACAATTCACACTGGCGTGTTAATTTTCCCCTGCTGCAGATAGGCTAGGCAACTATCTGGAGTAAGTGTACGTAAAAATGGTCTATAGAAAAAGAACGAAGTTTCTCGTGTTCGATAGAGAAATTCAACCATTCGTTGTTGGGCAACGCTACTCGCTGGTTTAATCAAGTAAAACGAAATTAGCGATAATTGAGGATAACCGGCGGAAACAATATCGGCGTGCTAGGTACCTATACCTATACCTATACCTACCAAAGCTACATAGGTATAGTATAGGTAAAGTGGTGTACTTCGTGTACGAGGTAATTCGCCAAAACGTTCGTCGATTAAATACATTTTAAAAATTGCTTTTGAAATGTTACCATACGCGTTTGTTAACAGTGTAGTGTGTGTGTGTGTGTGTGTGGGTGGGTGGGTGTGTCTGTGTGTTGCACTGTACCTACTCGTATTTGAACGTTGGCCACGTCGCTAAAGGATACACATGCATACAATACCGAGTTACATATGCTTATAAATACATTTATACCTTTGTAGTGGTAGTTTACGTAGAAATACCTACACATCTATGCCTATGCCTATGCCTATGCCTGCGAAACGAGTAAACGTACTAGAATCGAAAGAAGGAAGGAGGTGAGAGTTATAGGTAAAGAGAGCAAGGCTTCATTGTAACTCTATTCTACTGTCGGTATTCTACACTACATACCATACGATGGAAAGCGCGTTGGGCGGTGGGGAGGGGTACTTTAAATTAAGGTCAAAAAATACTCGACCGCGTGCGAAATTAAATTAAAAGTTTCCCTTTCGCGTATAACGTTCATTTGGTGAAAAGCTACGTAGTTAGAGGTTTTGCGAGCGTAAACTTTATTACACATATACACCATCGAAGACGGTATGCAATGTATGAGTTGCCTTATTGCCTCCCGCCTTGCCACCTTGCCATCTGTAAATACCTCCTCGTATCGTCGACAAAGACGGAAACTCGGTGTTTTCTTTTTCTTTTTCTTTTTCTTCGTAAACCTATACTCGATTCTCGCTCTTCCTCGCGCTTACATAAAAACTTGGTCAAATTACCAGACAGGCTTATACGTTAAATATATACACCTAGATTACCTATTACGTATAAGCTACACCTAGGGCATAACATGTGTGCGTGGTGGTGTTATTGAAACGATAGAGATAGTGACAGAATAGTACCTTTAAGACTTTCAAGTTCACCACCGAACACGTCGTACGCGTTCCATAAACGTGAAAATTTCAACGAAAAGCGTTGACGGCGAAATGTGTGCAATAGTTTTTGGCACGAAAACGCCGAACGCCTCCTCGAAATGACAATAGACTTCAATCAGAGAGTGTAAACTTTTTGATAAGATTTGTCCGATCGTATCGGAAAAGTTATACGGTACGTACCGTACGTACGTGTTTGGCCTGCGTCTATAATATTTGAATGCCCTCTCAGAGGTAATCTAGTCGCTGGATGAGATTTAGTTTTGGTTTATTTGCGACACGATAAATGAGACGATGCGATGATTCGCGTGTGTGAAAATATATACGAAGAAAATAGTCAGTCTGAAGTTTCGCAAGTTGTGGAAAACAGCCTCTCCTAATAAGAGTCAAAAATACGCCCCCTCTCCCCCCCACCCTAAATCGATCCCAAATTTGAACCAAAACGTTACGTGTGGTCTAAAAACATCTCAAAAAAATGTTGTTCTTCTACACGCCCCCTTTCGAAATTATCGCCTTCCCAAATGTCGAAATTTCAACACGAGATATCTCTGGAAAGAGGGGGGGGGATAAAAACTTTCGAAATTTTTACAAATTATATATCTTGCTGAGTACTTTGGATGAGAATTGTTTGAAAATTTTCGGTTCATATTTTTCGAATTTTTTTCATGTTGAAAGTTTCAAACAAAAAAATTTATTTTTCTTGGGGTAAGGGTCTTTGGGCTGGAATTTTTTTTATTATGTTTGTTAGTTGATCATCTATCGCATGTATTCTTTTGGGTTTCGGATATTGAGTGCAACATGCTCAAAAACAATCAAAACCCCCCAAAAAACGCGTTTTTCACTACGTTTTCATAATTAATAAGACAGGTATCTAAGCTCAAAGCAAATGAGTCTTTGCTAATAAGGGTCAAAAACGGCCATCGGTCAAACTTGAACCAAAATGTTACTCATGGTCTAGAAACATCCCAAAAAATAAAATGTTACTCATGGTCTAGAAACATCCCAAAAAATTTTTGACCCCCCCCCCCCGAAATTATCTATCGCCTCCAAATGTCGAAATTTCAACTCGAGATATCTATGGAAAGGGGGGGGCGGTAAAAAAAATTGAAATTTGCACAAATTATGTATCTTACTGAGTACTATGAACGAGAATTTTTTGAAAATTTTTTGTTCACATTTTCTCAATTTTTTTTCATGCTGAAATTTTCAAATTTTTTTTTTAATTTAGAGGGGACTTGTCGCTGGAAATTTTTTATTATCTTTCTTAGGTGGTAGGTGGTCATATAACACACATATTTTTTTAGGGTTCTGAAATTGAGTGCAACATGCTAAAACAAATCAAAACCAAAAAAAAAAAAAAAACACGTTTTTCATTACTTTTTTACATTATGATAAGGACAGGTATCCCAACTCAAAGTAAAATTTCGAGTCAATACATAAATAAATTGAAAGTACATATTAAAAAAAACATCATTTCCAAAATTTCAAGTCCTGAAATGCATTTCTAGAATTTTGGCGAATTTTTCAAATTACAAAATTATCTCATCGTCGTGTATGAACCATGAAAATTTGATCTGATCAACGAAAAAAGCTGAAATTCGGACATATCCTACTTTCGACCCCCAAATCGATTGAAAGCTATTTCGAGACGTTTCGTAGCCTTCAGGAATTTTTGATCTTCTCCAGTGCTGGTGAACAGTTTATAAAAGTGGTACGTATGAACATTAGGGCATTTCTTAAAATACAAATTTATGGAACCTCAGCTGCTAAAAAGTTTTGTATGGCCCCTCTTCTGGTGCAGTGACGCACTGAATTCCAGCATATTAAGACAGGCCCTGCTCATACTACTTAACTTACACCCCCTTCCCCTCCGCCGGTAGTACAGTCAAGAATTTTTCAAAAAGGTGGTTCAAACATTGTCTGAGGGAAGAGTGAAGAGAGTAGAAAAGGTCTCGTAATCATCGATTGAGAGTTACCTGTCAGTAATTTATTTGCACCGCATCCATACTTTTCTGTCCTCTTCTTAAAATAAATTATTTTTGAAAGTATTACGGTTCTAGACTAGTTTTTGAGGCACAATTTAGCGATAATGTTTTAGTTGACCTCGGATTAAAAAAAAACAGTTTGATAAAATCTTGAATTCGAGCGGGGGGGGGGGGGGGGGGGGGGGGGGTGAAATGTAGCAAATTGAAAACTTACTGCTGATTGGTAGGAATTCGTAAAATGTATAACATATCAAAAAATCAACTCCTTAGATTAATTGAAACATCATAAAACCGTTTTTTTTTTTACTATTTTATCCTTGAAAAATGAATTGAACACCCTTGCAACCCCTTTGAATTGATTTAGAAAGCGTAAATTTGGTACGTACGAGGAATTGTTACCCGAACTTTTGCTTCTGGTAGATTCAACGCTTCATCCCAGAACCACCCCTTCATAACTCCTCCCTTCCCCTCCCTTCAAAAAAATAGTTCTTCTGGTTTTTTTATAAATTAAATTTGACTGCAGCACTTCCTAATTCACATAGAAAACTGAAATTTTTGGTATTGTCGACTTTCCATACCTAAACTACCTTCGAACAGTTACTAAAAACTCAGTTTTCCATGAATTGAACCACCTGTAATCTGTTTCCCCCAATTTAGTTGACCTGGGGGATGCAAATTACGAAAATTCCTGGGCATTTGTTCTGGTTTTGCTGAAATTTCATCCTCAAAACACTCCAGTACATTGCCAAAGATCTCGTTTTTTCAACATTGCGAATCCAACCACCCCTCTCCCAGAATCTTCAAAAATGACCGTCGGAGTAGAAATTTCACGAGTAAGTCAAACAGGTATCTGAAAAGTAACTTTTAGCATTGTCAACACCTTTCATCCTCCCTCCCCCCTCCACACTAAAAATAGGTAATTTTTTATGAATTTTTGTGATAATTTCCTTTTTAACGCAACTGGAACTGGAAGGTTGAAATTCATTAAGGAGGTTGATTAGGTACCCGGAAACGGTTTTTGTATTTTCCAGAATATTCAGTGTTTGAAAAACAACGAGTTCAGATGACCTTGGGTGAAATTTCGTTCACGTTTAAATTTGGGAAAGCGGATGTTGAATGGTAAAAATATCAAAAATTGATAGTTTTTTTAGCCAATCGATGGAGAGCAAAAAGTTGTGGAAGGTTTTCAAAATCAGCTGCCTTTAGCGTCAATTAGAAGGGGAGATATGTGGAGAAATTATAATTATTTTTCTTGGTCTTGAAAAAGTCAATTTCTCGCATAATTCCTTCCGAAATTCAGCTAAAGTGATCAAAATTAGGCATGAGAATTTGGTAAATGCCTTAAAAGTGCTTTTTTGACGTTTCGATTTTTTTATCCTTTTTTTTCTCCCTTTAAATCCCCTAAAAGTAATTTTTGATTAGCTTAGGTTCGACTTTCTCCTATTTTCAATGTTGGCCCATGTTTATTTCCTTTCCAAATTGAGCCCGTGAGTTTGAAAATTTAATTTTAGGAGGTTACCACTTTTTAGAGCAGTTGCACGGATTTACAAGCCCCCACCTCGAATATTTTTTTTTGGTAGATTGATGTAGTTTTTTGAACGTATCTTATATATCTCTATTCCGAAATTAAGTTGATGTTATTTTAGGAGAGTAGAATTTGGATTGGGGTACCTTATGTGGTTTGAGCATTTTAACAAAATTTCACCTTCTTGTTGAAAATTTTCAATTTGAATACGAACATTGTTGCTTTTTTGACTAAATTGATCAACATGTTCGTATAGGTTTGCCCCCGCTATAAATTCTGGAAGGCGAAAGAAGAATGAGGAAAAGGCACCTCTTACACTTTCGAATCCGCTCTCAAAAACTTTTTAATACTTCAAATCCAGATCATTGAACATGAGATATTGACCTCTATCAGTTTCTTTTGAACCCCATTATTGATAACTTTTTATCCCCTCTCCTCCGACCCTGCAATCCTTTACTTATCCTCGGTACATGCGGTACTTGCGATCGCCGCGTCGATAATTTCCTTCGTATTATTCACAATAGAGCAGCTTACCTTTGATACGGTTATTTGCTGTGATAATAAGACTGGCGCAAATTCTTAGCGTCGTGTCGTCGTTGTCGTCGTCGTCGTCGTCGCCGTTTCGACCACCGAAACTTCTCTTTAAAGAAGACTTTTACCTTTGCGTAATTGCAAAAAGCTATTGTTTGAGAAAAGTCGGCTATTTGTTGAAAATAGGCCTTCGCGTCATTTAATCGCCTCTCCGGCTCTTCGCCTTGTTACGCTATCGGCGTCATACGACCTATTGAAAAAGTTCACGACGACTTATTTCCTCCTTGTGTAAGCATGACTGTACTTCGACAAAAGTTTTCTCTTAATTTCCCCGCTCTTCATACTTTCATACTTCTCCGGTAACCTCTTTCGTATAATAAATGTTATCGGAAAACGCCGCTGACTTTTGGCGCGCGATTACGTTATAGTTGGAAAACTAATTTTTTAAAGAACAAGCTTTTTAAACGTTTGGAAATTTCCGAATTCTGTAGGGAAATTGGAAATTTTTCCGGGGGTTTTGAATTGACGCGACGTGCGACAGTACTCAATAACAACAGGTAACAACGAATATGATTTTTCTAACATTAATGGAAAAACTACCTTTTAAAATTACAGCGAAAAAATACTACGTAAAAATTCTATGGTATAAGTTACGTATTAGGTTTTAAGGTGCGGGAGGGGGAGGGGGGACATCGAAAAGGCTATAGAGGAATAAGTATAGTGAAATTACCCCGGCTAAATTTTAACACGATACTTTGTTGGTAGATGCATACTATCGAGGTACATACCTCACCAAAGTTTTGGACCCTCAACCCCGCCGGTTTTCGAGGAGAACCCTTTTTTTTTAAAAAAAACACTAATCGTTGTATATTTATACAAGAGGAATCCCTGAAAAAAATCAAACCCACCTCCATACTACACCCCCTTTTTTTTTAATAAGGATACTGGTTTGATACCACGCTTTTTGGATGTACATGTAACCCCCTTCTCGTATTTTTTTTTTTCAAAATTTCATAAAACTCGAAACATAGAGGGTTAAACAGAGCTGTAATAGAAAAATCTGCTTTTGTTGCCAACTATTTTCGTATTCGGCATAATTGCAGTTTGTCAGGGTATAAAATCATAGCTAAGAAAACAAATCCCTGTAAAGGTCCTTATTGGGCCTTAGGAGCACTCCCCACCCTCATTTTTGGACCACAGGTACACGTTCATGATATTGGTGTGGTATTCGCATGAATCGAACCTTCTAAACACGAATGTGAAATCAAATTTTCAATTCAACTCGTATAAGTACCTTATTTAGAAGAAGGAGGGAGGGAGGGTGTAGTACCAAAAGTCCAGAAATATGGTTATATTACAAAAAAACGGAAATGTTGCCATGGTTTAGGATATTCGTGCATCGGAGAATACTGTAAAAGAATAAAACCCGTTTGGGGTCTCTACTTAACTATAAAAGCACCCCCCTCCCCCCACTGTTTTCAGCTTGTAGGTTTGTTCATGAAATTGGTATCGTTTTCATATAAATTGAACCTCCTGAACATGGCGGATCAAGAGAGAAATATCAACAGATCCGTTTTGTTCTAGAACATCATTAAGACAATTTTTGGTTATGTCAGATATTTATTTTATTTTTTTCCACCGAACATTAAAATCATTTTTACTCCGCAAAATACCGACCAAAATCGCTCCAATTCAGTCAATCAACTCAGTTTTGCAACGTATTAGATACATATGAGTGGGGATGAACTTGAGTCAAAATTAAATAATGCCCCAATTTGAGGGAGGGGGTGCTGAGTGGTCAAAAAATGCAAAAATTGCCTCTTTTTAAGTTAATTGATAAGGAATCAAACGTTGTATAGCATATCCAAAAATTAACCTCCCAAGTCAATTAGGAAGGGAGATATGGGGGTTTCCCCCTTTTTGACCCTGAAAAAAAGGATTTTCCTCAACTACCTTCCTCCCATATTGAGCTAGGAAGTTGAAATTTGGTATGTACATTCAGTTGAAGCTCTAGATGTGTCTTTTGGGGGCTCCAACTATTTAGCTCCATTACACCCCCTCCCACTCTCCAAGAAGTGGTTTTTGATCACTTTTTCTTATTTTTGGAATCTTTTGAGTTTGTTTATTACATAATCCCCCCCCCCCA
Organism: Ferrisia virgata; assembly: GCA_900060175.1. NCBI lineage: Eukaryota > Metazoa > Arthropoda > Insecta > Hemiptera > Pseudococcidae > Ferrisia > Ferrisia virgata. Next base: position 37 of record FIZR01028037.1, on the reverse strand, counting down.
TTGAACTAGGAACTTGAAATTAGGTATGCACATTTAG
>FIZR01028033.1:0-12975 GCA_900060175.1 Ferrisia virgata | reverse complement strand
ACCGAATATGAAAAGTAAGTCTGACTCTCTTTCCTTTTTTTTTTTTTTTTTTTTTTTTTATTGTTCATCTTATAAAAAAAAAAGGGCCATATATACTTAATATATACGTAGTAATTTGAAGCTTTTTACGAGTATTTTCGAAGTTTTTATACCGATGCTAATGCACGCTTATGTACGCTTACTGACCCTATAAACATGCTGTGTGTCTTTTTTACCCCTCAAATAAACGGCGGATCCTTAGGCAAGATACGAGACAATTCGTAGAGGGAATTTTAAGCTTTTTAGAAATTTGTGGAATTGCAAGACAACACTATAGATATTTATTTGCGATGGTGCTTGGTACGTGGAATGTTCGAATGGAAATTTTTACAATTTCCCCCTTATTTTGGAATTTACGTTTGTGAGTGAAAGGTTTGTCTCGTGATTTAATTCGGATTAATTTCACTTAAATATTGATGCAATGTAGTTTCTCGTAGACGATTTCAAAGTACAGTTGTCTACAGCGTCTTTTCCACATTCCCTTTTTCTTCGCTTATTTGATGATCAAAAATTCATCATAACGTTTTATAATTTATCAACTAATTTGCAAACGTTCATAATTATTGCAAGATTTTTTAAATAAAATTTGCAAAATAGATAAAATTTCAATCCTTTCATGACTCAGGTTTTTGAATAAAATTGATTTAACATTTTGAAAATTCTCCATAAGCGTTTTCATACTCTGTCAACTTCCTCTCTTTCATTAGCTGAATTAAATTTTAATAGAAATTTTTTTACAAGCAATACTTACTCCACAAATATCATGATTAATCTAAAATAAAAATTTATCTATGAGGTTTTGACAACGAAATATGGTTTTACGAAAATTATGAAAAGTAGCATAAAAAGTAGCAGTATAAAAGCAAAAGGAGCGGTATTTTGTATTTTTTTTTTTTTGAAGTCAAAAATTAAATTAAAAATCGAATTGAATCCATTTCCAAAGATCAAATAGACCTACGATACTACAACGTATCAATTCCTGAACGTAATTGAAAAAAAATTAAATTTTCAGCCTCATTTAAAAGTGAATTTTCTAATGTATTAGGAAATTCAAGGGTTTTCCACAACCAATAATGATGAACCTAGGTATTCCAAACGTCTTTGGATACATTACTAAAATTTTTAGAAATTTCAAAACGCATCATACTGCTTAAATTTTTCCTTTTTTACTCCAAAAACATCCTTTAAGCAGTATTTCGGCTAAATTGAAAGTCGTTGACCAGTGCTGACTTGGGCCAGGGTTGGACGAACCGTTTAGAACAGTCCGGACAAATTTTACCTCAGTAACAGAATTTACTATTTTAATCACTAAATTTGAGAAGATTTCGGTTCAAAGACTCTGAAATTTGACAATATACCACGTGTAATGAAAATATTGTAAGCCTCGTAAGTCTTTTAATTTAAGAAATTTTACAAAAAATGAATACATCATCTTGCAGAGCATGAAAAAGTTTACAAATAAACACTTCACAATGTTTTTCATACTATCAACATTGTCGAAGTTATGTAAAGTTAAAAATATGGATCAAAAAAATCACATTTTGGATTCTGACCATACTTACAGAGGATTTTCATTTCAAGTGGGAAAACCACCATTGAAAGTTTGAGCCTCTTATCTCGAATAGAGCGGGGCTACAAAAACGAGATTTTTTGTGGGAAAATTACTACTTTAAAAGCGACCTCCCCCTCCCCCTCCCTACCCCTACAAAATAAGAGGCTCAAACCATCGACTAAAATAAGCCATTAAATATATACGAGTGGGAATAGGCTTGAATGAAATTTCGGACCTAATTTTGGAGAGGAGGGGCTTATCCAAAAATCAATCTCACTTTAAAGCAATTAGTAAAAGAAACTTGAGGGTTTCACCACTGTTTAACTTTGAAAAAAAATTTTCCGGCGCTTACCCCCCCCCCCCTCCCAATTGAGCGATGGGATTGGAATTCAGTATGTAGAGTTGGTAAGAGTCTTTGAAATGCCATTTTGGGCTTAAGATTTCTCAATCCTCCGACATCTCCTTCGGGTTCCGAAATAGCCATTAAGGTCATTTTCGACCATCTTAGATATTTAATTCGTTTATTTCGTTTATTTTTTACAGCAACCAAAAATCTTTCGCTCAGCTCAATACTGACCAAAATCGGTCAAATTTGGACATCACGTTTTGGTTGGCGACAGAGTTGATATTTTTGAGTGGGAATGACCTTGGGTTAAAATTTAGTTACGCCTAAATTTGGGGAGAGGTGTTGAGAGATTAAAATGGCAAAAATTTATCTGAATTAAAAGTAGTACAGCACATCTGAAAATCAGCTCCCTACGTCAATAAGAAAAGAGGGATATGCAGTTTTCTCCACTTTTTGACCTTGAAAAAAGCCTGTTCCACCCATATCTCCCCTCCAAATTGAAAAAAGGAATTGAAATTTAGCATGTACCGGGTGCTTCGCATTAATCTCGCTACACTTATACCAGTTATGGATCAACTCATGAGACTTACATGCATAATGATTACCATACCCAGTAAATCGAAGGGGCTGAGATATGCTATTTTCAAAATTTCATTTCCATCCAAACGTGCCGCTTACTTTAAAAATTCATAGAAAAAGATTAATATTGATGAAAATTAGCTGTTCGCTCATAAGCACAGTATAAGGGGTGTAATGACGCTGAAAAGTCGAGAGACCCCCAAAAAGCACATCTTACACTTTGGAGGGGCGTTATGCGAGGAACAAACTCAAAAAACGAAAAAAAAAAGATCAAAACACCAAATTGATAGGACTGTGAGGGGGGGTACAATGACGTTTAAAGGTCGTGACACCCAAAAAGGCCCTTCCAGGGCCCCTATCGAATGTATATACCAAATTTCACCTTCCTAACTTATTTTGGTGGGGAGATGGTGGGCGGAACAAACTCAAAAAACTATGAAAAATAAAAATAAAGATTTGACATGACCAAAAATTGTTTTAATGGTCTTCTAGGGCCCAAAAGGGATTTTGTTGGTTCCGCCCTCCTCCCTCACCGTTGGTTGATAAGACTGTAATATCCTGGTTTTCATTGACAATATGACGTAGAAAATCAGGATAAAAAGTGTAGGTAGGTAACCGATTTTTAATTTTTTTAGCTTTTTGGATATAACTTTTGAAAAAGTGATTGTGAGTTCCTCGCTGAAAATCTTTACAATGAGTAGCAGACACCCCCCCCCCCCCCTGTTTCACTTGATGACCCGATAGCCTGAGCAGAAACTCCAAAGGTTACTTCGTAATGGAGAGAAAAAGGTGAAATTTTAAAATTTAATCTCGCGATGGAAAGATCGTACAAAAAAATTCAATTGAATCGATATTTTGTAGAATTTCACGCTCTTTAAAATTATACATAACTCATTTTTCGAAAAAAAAAAAACGATATGGCATGAGAAAAATTCAAAAAACTGAGCCAAGGGCAACAAATAACCTATAAATCTTTTGGAAGAAGCATCGCCACCAGTTCGATTTCTGGACAGTTTTATTTGGCGGTGGATTAGATACATATGAGTGAGGATGACCTTAGGCTAAAATTCAGTTACTTCCAAATTTGTGGGAGGGAGTGCTGAAGGTCCAAAATGCAAAAATTGCCCCTTTTTGAGTAAATCGATAGACAGTAAAAAGTTGCGTAACGTATCCAAAAATCAACCTCCTAAGTCAATTAGAAGAGCAGATATGGTGATTTTCCCCCTTTTTGACCTTGAGAGAGGGCTGGTCCTACCCTCCCCCCTCCCCCATTGAGCTAGGAACTTGAAATTGGTGGTATACACATCCAGTAGTAACCCTAAATGGGCCTTTTGTGGAGGTCTCAACTTTCAAGCCCATTGCATCCCCTCACAGACTCCAAACAGGTATGTTTTTGGTCGTTTTTTCTTATTTTTTTGAGTTAGTTCCTCACATAACTTGCTTTCCAAATTGAGCTGGGAACTTGAAATTAGGTATGTGCTTTCAGTAGAGACCCTAGATGTGTCTTTTTGGGGTTCTCGACTTTTCAGTCCCCATTGTACTTCCACACAGCTCTAAAAATGCTGTTTTTTGGTTAATTTTTTTAATTTTTAGATTTTGTTCCTCGCATAACTACCCTCCAAATTGGACTAGGAAGTTGAAATTTGGTATGTACTTTTAGTACGGATTTTGGATGTGCCTTTCAAGGGGTTTCGACATTCTAGCCTGATTGAACCCTGCCAGTCAATAATTTTGATGAGAAAAAAACGCGTAGATTTGTTTCAATTCTCGTGATTATAATAACTCATGAAAATCGGGTTTTTAATTTATTTTTGAAAAAACATAAACCTATTGTTAGGCGCAAACGGCTGAAAGGGTTAGTACGCTTTTGAGGAGCTGAAAATAATCATATTTCATAAGAACAGAAAAATGTATTATTGTTTCTTTTAGTTGGACAACTTTTTTCAAAAAACTTCAAATCAGTGTAACTCCATATCTAAGAAATAAGAGGGTTGGGACTGCCGTCATCGAAAAGATCGGATTCGGTTCATCCAATGAGGTTATGGGAATAAATTTTCGTTATTTTTGGCAAAACATGTTTTTTCTATTACTTTGATCATTATTCACCAGATCATCAACCTATCAAGACAAACGACCACATCAGCACATTCCGCACAAAATTATCTCTTTTCTGGTTCAAACTCCACATTTTTTTTCATAACAGTTGTTCTGAAAAATAAAGTTGAATACGCTGTAAAATTTTCACGTAAAACATTATTTCATGCCAGTATATCTCGACCCCTTCAATTCGTAAGCCCGTCAAACATACATACATGCCAGTATATCTCGACCCCTTCAATTCGTTAGTCCGTCAAACATACATACATAGACTCGGTATATGTTGAGTGGTTACTGATTCAAGGGGGATCCGTATCGAAACGGGACACCCTGTATATTGTACGCGTCTGAGGACAGGAAAATAATGCGAAAGGTAACAGTGTAGCACAAATACCTGCTATCATTATGCTACGCAATTCAACAACCCGTCGAATATACCTATACATGTGCGATAATACAGCAGAACACACTTTTCCACAGCGAAGGTTACCTTATCCACGTATCATGCGGTATTCGAAAAACCACCACGATCGTGGCGGAGCAGGTAGGCCACCAAAATTCCATATACGTAGGTAAAGGTACCGGACTCGACATGCACCATCATCATCGCCACTGCAAGTTGGAACGTGCGGTGAGCGTTTAGGTACAGTACAGATACCCTAGACTGGACCTGCACGTACACAGTACAAGAGCCAAGCGTAAAAAAAAAAATACATATAAAAACCTTCGTTCGCGAATATTTTTAATCGCCTCGATTCTTTAATTGGAAACCCGTGTACGATGAATAACGATTTTACGTCAACGGTTTACCGGTGCAAAAAAAAAATACTCGCCGCACATATCCGGCATTTTTAACATATTTGCCCGCAACAAATGCGTGCAAAGAAGTTTTCTGGGGTAGAAAAAAAAAAGGAGAAAAAGGAGAAAAAGAAAAAAGACAACGAGTCGAATACGCGAATAGCAGAAAATGAGATAGAGGGATAAAGGTAACAGTGTCACTAATATACGCCACGGGTTCGTATGTATATATGTATCTGTTGTAGTAGTTTGTTGTGTCTCCCCTTACAATACTCGTATATACTCACACACACACATTCACACGGTTATAGGTAAATATCGTCGTATATGAATGTGTATAAACCGCACAGAAAACCGAACATATTACCCTTTAAATTACAATATGTTATACATCAGTAACAAGCCCTTTTCGTTGACTATTTCCTGCTGCTATACTGTAGCAGCTCTCTCTCTCTCTCTCTCTCTCTACCTATTGCCATATATATCCGAGTATACGCGTACGTGAAACTTTTCCACTTATAGTACCCGTACCCGCCTTTCTCAACCATATATGCTCAAGAGGTTCACTTTGTTGCTCAGCCTGAGATGACGACAAATACGTACATACGTAGAGTCGTAGACGTACCCAATGTACATGTAGTATATAAGCATATGTACCTGCTAGGCTTTCAACATGTGTACATGTAGATAGATACTCGCAGCCAAACGAGTATTTGAAAATTGCGCAGTAATTTTCACAACCCTAATATCCTTCTTGCGTTTTCTCTCTGCCTCTCTATTTCTCTCTTCATAACCCGACGAGAATTTTTTTTTCCCCCATATTTTAGAATACCATTTACAAATGTGTCAACCAACATCGTATACATGGGCATACGTACATTACATACGATGACTATTGATCCTATCACAAAGTGGTATTTGATGACGAAATTGGTACTTGAAATAACACCACATATATACAGTGTGTTTTATATCAATGGAAAGCCCCTTCAACCAGTAGCTAAGCAATGCATAACTCGTTTATGGATGTGTAGTTGTCTAAACTACAGATTGAAGGGGCAGAGGAGTGATTGTGGTAAAAATTATTTTTAGCTTGATTTTCTATGTCATATTGTCAATAAAAACCAGACTATTATAGTCTATCGACCAATGGTGGATAAGTAGGGGGGTATCGACAACATCCGTTTTGGGGTCCTAGAAATTGAATTTATTTACCCCGCTCGATACAGACCAAAATCGCTCCAATTCAGTCAATCAGCTCAGGTTGATGGCGGATTAGATACATATGAGTGGGGATGAACTTGGGTCCAAATTCAGTTATGCCCCAATCCGGGGGAGGGGGTGATGAGGGGTCAAAAACGCAAAAATTGTCCCATTTTAACACAATTGATAGAGGATCAAAAGTTATATAACATATCAGAAAATCAACCTCTTAGACCAATTAGGAGGCGAGATAGGGGGTTTTCCCCCTTTTTGACTTTGAAAAAAGCTGTTCCTCCCCTATCTTCCTGCTAAATTGAGCTAGGAAGTTGAAATTTGGTGAGTACATTCAGTTGGGACACTATACATACCTTTGGGGGTTCCGACTTTTTAGTTCCAACATACCCCCTCACAGCATCAAAAAAGTGGGTTTTTGACAGGTTTTTCTTATTTTTCTCATTTTTTGAGTTTGTTTTTTACATAACTCCACTTTTAAATTGATCTAGGAAGTTGAAATTAGGTATGTCCCGTCTGTAAGGGCCTTTGATGTGCCTTTTGGCGGTTTCGAACTTTTAGTCCCTAAACTCTTTCTACCCGCAATTGTTTTTTTTTTTTTTTTTTTTTTTTTTTACAAAACTTGTCAAAGTATCCAAAAATTTATCGAAATTCACAAAAAAAAGTTATGAAAATTTACTTAAAAAGTGAAAAGAAAAGAAGCAAAAAACCGAAATTTGCAGAAAAAGTGTTGTAAAATGAAAATTATTCATAATTATTTTTATCGCGAGTTTTTGATTACAAAATTTTTATCAAAAACGTTTACTCTTCTCTTCACTCCATTTTTTACATTAAATTTTATTATTTCCTAGCAAAATAAAAATTTTAAGCACAATCATCCATCACTACGAGTTGGTAAAAAACTGCAAATCAAAAATCAAAAACTTTTTCAATTTTCTTCGTTTTAAAATTAAAAAAAAAATTTTAACTGATTAATTATTTAATTTTTGATTTTTTAATATTTATAATTTTGTAATGTATCAATTTTTTTGATTGGACATTAATGTCAACACTGTCATCAATTTTCGAGTCACTTTTTGGTTCCTTTGTTCCTTTTGATATAGAATGTGCCAGGTGCAAATTAACCTAAATCACGAAAAAAATCATTGAAAATCATCAAAAATTAGGTAAAAACTACAATAAATGATAAGAAATTCATTGAAAATTGGGAAAAATTAGGCAAAAATGGGTAAAAAGTGAAGAAAATTGGTCAAAAAAAATTTTGACAAATATGTGAAAATTGACCAAAAATTGTTAAATATCCTTGAAAATTTGGTTAAAGTTTAATAAAAATTTGTAAAAATGCCGAAAGTTGATCAAAAATTACAGTGCAGAAAAATGGCTGAAAAATGACCTTAAAATGGGAAAAATATGTAAAAAATCATCGGAAATGGGGTAAAAAATATACATAAATGAGTTCAAAATGCAAAAAAGTGATAAAAATCACGAAAAAATAATTAAAAGTATGTATAATCGACCAAAAAGGGTTAAAAATTATTAAAAATTCGAAGAAATGCGGTAGGAATACGAAAAAGTGGTGAAAATTAACCAAAAATCACAAAAAACGGTACAAAATTAAGTGAAAATTGATTTGAAATATGAAAAAAATCATTCAATGATATCAAAAATTTGCTAAAAAAATTGTCAAAGGAAGGTAAAAATATTGGAAAATTAATAAAAAAAAGTTGAAAAAAAGACAAAAATTCACCAAAAATTGCGAAAAATTATCGAAAATTTGGCAAAAATTTGATAAAAAAAGGGTAAAAAGTTCAAAAAATTAATCAAAAATCATGAAAAAATGTAGAAAAATGGGTTAAAATTATTTTAAATTTGAAAAAAATTGTTAAAAATGATCGAAAGTTGAGTAAAAAAAATAGACGAAAATGGTAAAAAATGAAAAAAATGGATCAAATAGCACAAACAAATGTTGAAAAACGGGTAAAAATTGGTCCAAAGTACAAAAAAAAGTTGAAAAATCATTGAAAATCGGGAAAAATTCGACAAAAATTGGTGAAAATTGACCTATTTTATAAAATAAATCGATGAAAAACATCAATAATTTTGTGACAGTTTAATGATAAAAATTGGTAAAAATTGACCATCATGCGAAGAAATTGCAAAAAACAAAGAAGAAATAATAAAAACTTCTCAAAACAAAAATGGGCACGAAAATCATAAAAATACGTGTAAAAATACGCCTACCAAAAATTTACCAAAATTCGCAAACAAATTTTGAAAAAAACGAGTAACTGAAATGTGAAAAGAAATAACAAAAAAATATTGAAGGGATACAAAAATTTACTTAAAATGGAAGAAAGACTTGCAAAAAATTGTTGAAAATGTAGCAAAAAATAAAAATAAATTCGAAAAATTTACAAAAAAGTGTGAAAAAATACAAAAATTTAGCAAAAATATAAATAAAAAAAAACGAGAATAAAATCCCGAAAAATTGCTAAAAATGCTTAAAAAACACAATAAAAAATTAATGAAATTCATTGATAAATGTTAAAAAATAAGAAAAATTCATCTAAAACATGAGAAAAAATTACGAAAAACTGTTTAAAAAGAGCGAAAATTTGGCAAATTACACGTAAGTGCACACGGTTCATTAAAATTCGTGGAATAGTTTAAGAAATACGAAAATTCAGCAATAAAATGAGAATAAATTGTGAAAAATTATAAGTAAAAGTGCGAAAAATTTATCAAAATTCACGAAAAAGTGTAGGTAAAGTAAGGAAATTTATCTAAAATGAAAGAAAAATAGCGAAAATCGCTGAAAGCTATGCAAAAAACCTCAAAAATTATTTGGAAGTTCAGAAAATATACTAAAATTTAAGAAACAGTTTTAAAAAATATTAAAATTTACCTAAAACATGAGATAAAATTGGGAAAAAAATTGAAAATTGTGCGAAATATACTTGTCGACGATAACAAAAATCAAACTGTATTTCAAGTCTAATCCAAAACATTAAATTCTTAATTCTAAATCTATTTTTCGTGCTGAATTAGAATAAATCTTCAAAATTTTAGTATTGCATTTTGATTTTAAGGAAAAAACATATAAAATAGGCATATTTGACAGATATTTTCAAAAGAAAATTAGCATATTCGAATGCCTTTTCTCTACCGAATTAAAATAAATATCCAAAATTTCTTCATAATATAGTAATTTTTGGGTAAGGAGGGAATGCGGGTATAAAACAAACTTTCAACAGACGTTTTGAAATAAAAATCAGACGATTCTAGATGCTATTTTTACGTTGAATTCGAATAAATTTTCGACATTTCTGTATAAACGGTACGGTTTTGGAAGGTGAGGGGGGAATTTATATAAATAAAATAAATACATTAAAAGTTATTTTAAGAACACTGAAAAACATCACATCAAAAACATAACAGTAACAGTAACGCTAAAAACCTAAAGGTTTTCGTAAGCTGACTCCCGCCCCGATAAGGGAAAAAACAGCTATCCATATACTTTCATTTTCAGTTTTTTAGCATTAAAAACCGTTCTCAACGCGAACTCTTTACCACCCCCCCCCCCCCCCACAAATAAATGGCCCTTAGATTCCAGTTTGCCAACAACGAGGAAGGTATTCTCCGCTTAGTAAACAATTGCACGATTCAGCATTCATTATTCATTACTCATCTTATATGATCCGCTTCCGCATAAGCATAGCAAAGGTCTCTTAGCATAATGCATAGTGCACCGACAAAACATCGTATTATTATTTCGTCGATGCAATGACAAGTGGTATAGGAAGTAGACAGGTTTTTATAGCGTGTCGCCCTACATCACCCATATTACACGGAGGATGACTCGTTAAAATCAAATATGTACAACAAACGAAACTCGTTGATAATTCGCGACCGAAAGGATTATAAGAATGATTTATTTGCGATTATCGCGCATCATTTAACGTTTAAGTAACCCTTTTCCCGTAGTCGGTTTTACTTTTGGCTGACCAAAAAAAAACCCCTATACACATTAATCATATGTACAGACGTACATATTGTGGGTTAAGTTGACCTCAGACGTGTATTATGCACGTATTGAACACCTGTTCGAAATATATAGAAAATTAGGAATACATAGAGCAGCTGATTTTGTTACAGAGAATTTTTTAATGCACCTACATGTATACAGGATGAGTCCTGCAAATTTACGTAGTTAGCTAGGCACATATTATAAATAAATAAATAAATAAATAAATAAATAAAAAAAAAAAGCGTACTCGGTCTTATTTATATCGAATCAGTTATAAAAATATGTTACATCTTATGAAAGTTTATATAAGTATATATGAGTACTTATAGCATAACATTACACGTATAGCAGCAGAAAAAGAAAGAGGTAGTAAAGGAGATAGGTAATAGGTATGGCATATGCCCTCATAAATGATACAGCTACATGTAGAGTTATATTCGGTGGTGATTTTCTCGCCCAATGTTATACAACTCGCAAGAGGGTTATTTGAAACTCGTGTCTTTAATGACACCCTCGGGATATAAGTTTTAAACTCCGGAACTCATCATGACCTTTGGTGATAGGTTAAACGATCTGTAGACAGGTCTACCGATAGTAAAACTGCTACGTGCAGAGGTATCCATATAATGTTATGATATGTACTAGCCTATATACGAGTGCATACGACGTTAAAATGCTATATATTATACGTGTATGAAAAAGGCTAATGCTATAGATATGGTTATAGATCAGACATATGCTGACGCAAAGGTCGTAAGTACGCTTGTGTATTTATAAGCGGCCGGCTCTTTGTAAAAATTACCAACGACAGAGGAAAAACGTACCTAAATGAGGTTATTTAGTTCATAAGTACCTAGCTAGACATACAGAGCTGCCTACCCAGTATACCTACAGAGTTGTATTTATACACATTTTACCTCATAATGGATATAAATACCTATCTATATACGATATGTGTTCACAAAGAGAGCATCTCTCGAAGTTTTGTTGAGAAAAATTAGGATTTTCAAGGATTTTAGTCTCAAATGTGGTAATAATTTTCAATTTTTTTTCACCTCGACGTTCTCGAGGAGGTTGAGCGTTACTTCTGGATCGCCCTGTACACCGCAGTGAGCTCGTTTGTCGTCTAAAATGCATTCGATTCTTCTATTAATCTAGTAGCTAAAAATTTCGGAACAGCGGAGAAGGAGGCAGGGGAACCGCTTGAAACTTTTTTTCTTGACAAAAAGTATCCTAGTATTGTATATGAAATGAAAAGTAAGCTTATTTCGAGGTCTCTTTCCCAATTAGTAGCTGTTGTGTATGATGAAATTTTCAACTATCGAAAGTGCATTTTTAAATTTACCCCCCCCCCCCACCACAAACAACATTAGAATTTCATAAGTGCGTAAGTTTGATTTCCTAAATGGTGGAACATGACACTAAAAAAAGAACAGGATAATTTGCATAAAATTTTCCATTTACTGCAATTCAAAATGATAAAATAGATTTCAGGTCAAGGTTCACTGTTTCGACGAATAAACTTCAAACATCTGTAATTTTCCCTCATCATTTCAAATGAAAATCATAAAATAAGTCCACTGACATCACATTTCTACTTTTTCTCAGCATTTCAACATAAATAATAAAATCAATCTTTCATAAAATAAGTCCACTGACATCATTCCAGGTCATAAAAATCTGTCTACTGATGCCAGTCCAATGATGACCTCGCACTGTTGATGGTCCGCTAATGACATCTCCAATATTGCTTAGCATTTCAACTTAAAATCATAAAATAAGTCCACTGATGTCATGTTTCTATTTTTTCTTAACATTTCAACATAAAACAATGAAATAATTTTTTCATAAATAAGTCCACTGATGTCATTCCAGGCCATAGAAATCTGTCTACTGATGATGTCACACTGTTGATGGTCCACTAATAACACCTCCAATTTTCCTCGATATTTCAACTTAAAAACATAAAATCAATGTTTCATAAAATAAATCCACTGATGTCAGTCCAATGATCCGTCACATTGTTGACGGTCCACTAATAACATCTCTAATTTTCCTCGACATTTCAACTTCAAATCATGAAACCAATCCTTCATAAAATAAGTCCACTGATGTCACATCTCTATTTTTTTTCAACACTTCAATATAAAATAATAAAATCAATCTTTAATAGAATAAATCCACTGATATCATTCCAGACCGTAAAAATCTGTCTACTGATGTCAGTCCAATGATGACGTTGACGTCACACTGTTGATGGTCCACTAATAGCATCTCTAATTTTCCTCGACATTTCAACTTCAAATCATAAAATCAATCCTT
>FIZR01028032.1:0-25664 GCA_900060175.1 Ferrisia virgata | reverse complement strand
ATAACACATCACAAGGATTTCATTTCCACAGTTACAATTTTTCGACCAATTGTCGTTTCCACAGAAAACGATGCGTACAATAACCCTATTCTCCCCTACCTACGATTACGTTTTTCGTAACTAAAATTGAATTTGTGGAAATTTTAAATAATCTTTCAAACCTCTATCAATGTTTGTTGACTACAAAGAAAAAAGTCTGTGGTATAATAGCGGATAAAAGGAAGAAGGAGAATGAATAGATTGTTATCCGGTACTCATCATTTTGCTGAAAGATCAGTAGAAATGATTATTGAAGCCAAAGATATGTCTTAAGAAGTTCTCATTTTTCAACTCGTTGCCCCAAGAATTTTACAAAACATTCACCTGGGAGGAAATTTGGTCTGCTCAATGTCTCCCTCCTTTTACATTTGAAGCTTGATTTTGATTCTACTGTCAATTTTCATTGCGCCAAACTACCGACCTGAAATGGTCTACAAAATTTCAGCATCTTTACTTAAATATTCCTTATGAAAAGGACCAGTAGTTATTAAATAAAACTACCAGTGAAATTTGTAGTTTTTTCAAAAAACTACCTGTTTCCGTAGTAGTCACCAGATAAACTAGTAGTGTTACTAGTAGTCGTCAGATGAACTAGTAGTTTTACTAATACCACAGAAACGAACTACTACTTTCACTAGTAGTCATTATTGGATATTGGGTGAACTAGTAGTACCCTATTAAAAAACCCATGTTACCATTGGTTTATTGAATTTTTGTACAAAAAAATGCTACTTCTCTTCCATTTATATGGTCCGAGGTAGATATATATATCCCGTATGGAAAGAACTAGTAGTTATTTAAAAAAACTACAAGTGAAACTCGTAGATTTTCAAAAAACTACCACTTTTACTAGTAGTCACCTGATGAACTAGTGGTTTATTAGTAGTTGTCGGATGAACTAGTGTGCTATCAAAAAACCCATATTACCATTGATTTATTGAATTTTTGTTCAAAAAAAATGCCACTTATGGCCCGCATATGTGAGCATAGAAACATCATTAAAAGATTTAGGTACCAATTGATTTTTCAAAAGTTCACGCTGAAATTTACAGTTTACAGTTACACCTATTTTTTTGTCATTCTCTCATTCTATATTTTTACGTTACTTTTTTTTCTGCAGCTGGGCCAGGGGAAAAAAGTAATATATTCTTTAATAAAATTGTAACTATGCAGCTAAAAAGTGAATATATAAAGTCGCGCTGTCATTCCCACCCTAGCATTAAATAAACATAAAAATGGCTTGTGTCGTCTCTTCGTTTTTTCATATAGGAATTTTCCTAATAAATAGTTGAATGTTGATATTGTTTACTTTCATTACTTGATTTTTGTAACTAAGCAATAGTTATACTCATTTTTCAAATGGTAATGCTAGTTTCAACTTATAAAAACAAAAATTTTCCCAAGTTCCTATCTGCCAAAAATGCATACAAAAGCCAATATGCCCACACTGAATATGTGAGGTGGTAGAGTAGCAGGTTAGGTGGAGAACAACTGAGAGCTATAGCCCACCATGTGCGAAGAGGGAGATCAAGATTGGAGTGGATTTTGAAAATTTTTTTGCTTTCATTTACACAAATTTTCGAATTTAAATTTAAGGTTAGGCTTATTCTATGCAAAAATCATGATTAAATATTTTTTACACAATTTTGTATGATTTTTTATACATTTACACCAGTAAGAAAATGAGTACTAGTTTACTACTAGTCAACAGAACTAGTTGTTTTTTTGTCGAAATTATTAGTAATAAACTAGTACTCATTTTTTTACTAGTAAACTACTAGTTCTTTCTATAAGGGAGAACTACCATCAACCAATTTACCATTTGATTTTTCAAAACTTCACGCTCAACTTATAGTTTACAACTATTTTTTGTCATTTGCTCGTCCTATACTTACTCATATTGCTTTTTCTTCTGCAGCTGGAGAAAGGAGTGCAGTGCTTTGCGTTGTACATGTAGTAAATGCTACTCGCATAGAGGGTATGTCACAAAGCACTATATATTCTCGGACCTAGAATTGCTGCAATGTGAACAGCACCTTCAACATAAAGTCGAACAAAATGTACGAATATGTGTATTTGGTTCCATCTTCCCCTCTGAGCCCCAAGGCGTCTGTTTTATGCTCTAAGTGATTTATACTAACCACGAAAATGATTTACTCAATTGAGAAAATGAGTACTAGTTTACTACTAGTTAACAGAACTAGCAGTTTTATCGACTAGTAGTAAACTAGTTGCCGAAATTACCAGTAGTAATCTAGTACCCATTTTTTTACTAGTAAACTACTAGTTCTTTCTGATATTTTTCCCAAGCACTCCTCATGGATTTAAGCTAACAATAATTTCTTTTAAAAACCATCTTAAACTTAAACAAAACTGACATGAATGAAAAAATTATGTTAATTTACACCCAAATCAAGTTAAATTTCAACTTGAGGAGCTAAAATTTTTACCCCTACCTGTAAGTGTCTCATGATGAAGGTGGTATGTGGTGAGAAAATTACATCCTAAACGCGATATGAAGTCGAGCTATTTCGTTTTTTATCAATTTCGGTGTTATTAGTCAATTTATGGATATTCCATACCCCCTCCCTCAAAACTCTCCCACAAATGAAGTTTTTTGGTAGGGGAGGGGGGGGGGTGAAATTTTAGCTTTGGGAGTAATTTCAAATACTCTACAGGCCTGTAACAAACGTTTTCATTTGGTTTGTAACACTTTGGGTTGTTCCTTTGTCAGAGTATTTTGATGAAACCTGCGCTGTCCTGCGCTGTAGTTGATATAAATGATTAGAATAGAAATCCAGTAAATTTTTTATGCTAAATTAATTTCTTATATTGAAGTTTAATGACTGATTAACATCGTTGATCCACCTATAGATAACTCTATCCCCTCGCTCTTGATTAAAAATTCGTTTTTTCATGTAGTGTAAAAATTAATCACGCTTAGATCATTTTCAGCGCATTACTGTCGACTGATTTGGAACCTGAGACCTGATTTGAGTATTTACACGCGCATATCTCCAAAAATAAATCCAGTATCAAAATTTCCAAACATACCTTTTTTATAGGAAATTTTACGCAGAATAATTTATTATATGACCATTTTTCTGGTTTTGCCAACTGTTGAAGAGAAAACGCGAGAAAACGTGTATTTTCGAAGGTTTTTATTATTTTTCACCATGACCCACGAATCAAAATGTGAAAAATGATATAGTGCGAATAAGTACTCATCAAAATACATATTTTGAAAAAAAAAATTATTTACCTCTTTTGGTTTCGGTGTAATAAAAGTTTAAAATTTTCTTTTGTTCATATCTCTTTTCTTATTGGCTGAAAAATTTTGAAAAAATTCTGGTATATGGCCCCTCATTTCCCCTACAAATTAAGGCTTGTCTGAATTTTTTAGCATAAACACATTTTTAAGAAGATTTTTCAATGAGAAAGCGGTTGAAGGCGTTGAGGTGAGGGATGGTTCTTTCGTTCGAAATTTTTTTTCAGATTCCCCTGTTAATGTTCTTTAATAATTTTCAAAATCCGATGACAGGACCAAATCATGCATTCTTGACCGTCGGTATCCTTTGATTCCAACATGTAAAAAAATAGCCAACTCGTATTTACACCTATACAAAAAAATGACACTAATAATATTTAAAAACGAAGCCAATAAAATCGTTTGCAAAAAAGCGCTCAGCACTACTATGACTATGAACCTATAAAAATCACACCTACCCGCTTGAAAAATAATTTAACCAAGAAAATACTTGAGAAATTTTTCTGGTAAAAATAAAGGATCGTTCGAGCTTTTCCAATCGAAGCAATTTTCAACTGTGGACTACCCACGCGATGGGTTTTCTTTGATTTTCCATACG
The DNA here is from genome assembly GCA_900060175.1 of Ferrisia virgata. Taxonomy (NCBI): domain Eukaryota; kingdom Metazoa; phylum Arthropoda; class Insecta; order Hemiptera; family Pseudococcidae; genus Ferrisia; species Ferrisia virgata. Next base: position 21,759 of record FIZR01028032.1, on the reverse strand, counting down.
CTTACCAACGATGTAAAATATTTCAAAGAGCTGTTTATCCGAGTAGAAAACTTATACGATTCGAAGAATGTGTACAGTTAGGTAAAAAATTGTTGTCGGATGAAATTTCAACCTTTTTATATCCTTATAAGTTATGCGTTAAATAAAACCATGCTGAGATTTCTGCTGTAGGTATCCCCATACGGTTCACTTTAGAAATGTTCCATGTACATATTCGGGTAAAATACACCTTTATTTACAATGATAACAACCATAAAAATAAACAAATTTTCAATTAATCCTAGGTCTCGTTTTTGAAATCGATCCGGTTAATGACATTCCGCCAAAAAGAATATTATAAAGTAAATTACCTACCAACCACCGAATGAACATTCAGCTGTATACCTGTCGCTCGCCCCTCGTCCTGTAGGACATAGCAACACAAGGCGCAAAACTAATAATTTTCCATGTTTTTTTTTCCTCGACCGAGACCAGGTATAGTATAACGTAACGTAACGACACGTTAATCAAGCCATTAAATTTTACAACAATCATTACAGCCTTTTTGGTACAATATGAAAATTAAGCGAGCAGAATTTCTGAAAACGTTTTAAATAAATCAGACTGGTAATCGAGTTGTAAAAATAAAATTTGTCAATGTCAAAGTGGGATAGAAAAAATTAATCAGATTAAGTTAAAACTTAACTGGTAAAGCTTCCGCACGCGATCTACTCATTATAATACATAGCGAAATACCCGGCTTCGATAACGTGCGTGACGACATCCCCGTAACCAAATTTTTATTTCTTTATTACCAGCAGCAAACTTTCTAACAGTTATAAACTTAATTGTGTATAACGGACGCAACGATATTAACATTCATTATTAATACAATTATAATTTTTAAAACCATTACAAGCAATGAATTACATAAACGTAGTGTATTGTTTTTTTATGCTATTTACAGCCTTTTAAAAGACTCTGGATGCCCTATTTCTTTTGTGTGCACTTTTAAATGATTGGTATATAACCTAGCTCGTAGGCACTTTGATGTTATCGTGTGTGAGTGATCGTTGGTCAAGCTGATCAAGAACCCGCCGGGCAAATGGTGTCAGGATGAGTAGGGTCTCATAACACAGACTTCTGACAGAAAGAATGGCACAATTCTGGCAATGCTTCAGCCAATCCGAGATCACTAAATATTTACCAAACTCATGGCAGTGACATTGAAATGGTGCAATTTCTGCACTAGGATAAGTTGACTTCATTATAACATGACTATGACATTACTATGACATATCGATAACATGTATTTGACTGATCAGTGACATGTTTCTGACCATAATGGCATGATAATGGTGCACTTCTGATGCAAAAATAAGACCTTTTGTCACAAAAATGGCATTTTTCTGATACATTTCTGACATATTTCATTTTCCATTATTCTGAATTACTATTAATATCAAAGTATTAATTATAATTATTTTTTTATTCATGAAATTTTTCAATTTTTTTTGTCAATGGTGAGATTTTAACCTGGGTTCTCTTGGGTACAAATCGACTTCTTTACCAATTCAGCTACTGTGGCAGTTAGCATAAGAAAACCTAAAGGACATTAACTACTTCATTTTTTGGTCCTGACGATGATACGACATTTATCTGACGAGGTATTGGAACAATGATGGTGCACTATTGACATAATAATGAAATGTTTCTAATTTGATTATGTCCCTTACGTGACTTGGTAGTGGTGTGCTTCTGACAACCGTGTAAAATTGATTTGACACGGTTGTGACATATTTTTGATGCTGCATAGACTTGACTCTGTTTTGGCAGTACACTACTGCCATATGAATGACATCTGATATGCTTTTGATTTTATTATGACACGAATGTGACTTAGTAGTGGCACACTGCTGACACCATTGTGACATAGTTCTGGCATACTTCTGACCATATTATGACACCATCGTGACACTATTCTGACACATTCATGGTGTGATTTTGATACTACTTTGGCACATTTCTGACGCAATTGTAATTAATTTTCAGCTGTGTCAAGAATGTGGCACAATTGTGTTAGAAATGTGCCAAACTAGTGTCAAAAACACTCCATAAATGTGTCAGAATAGTGTCAGAATCATGCTGAAACTGTGTGAGAATGGTGTCATAATGTTGTCAGAAGCATGCCAGAACTGTGTCACAATGACATCATAATGTTGTCAGAAGTGTGCCACTCGTAAGTCACAATAGTGTCATAATCAAGTCAAAAGCATGTTTGATGTCATTCATATGGTATTAGTGCACTGCCAAATCAAAGTTGAAAGTATGCTACAATTGTGTCAAAAAGGTGCTGTAACATTGTCAATAATATGCCACTACCAAGTCATAAAATGAAAGTCTGCCATTTATATGTCATTAAAGTACCAACAAAAGTGCCAATCATACGACACATTTGTGCCACGATTGTGCTGCATAATGTGTGTCAGAAATATGTCATTCGTATGACATGTGTTAGCTGAAACATCAACTTCATGTCATATTTATGCCAATAGAATATAATCTTAGAAGCGTTAGAAATATGCCATTTATACGTCATTAATGCGTCAATGAAAATGTCCAACTTATAACATATCTGTGCAATGACAGCGTCAACAAATAAGTGTCAGAAGTTCGCCAGTAATATGTCGTTCAAGTGTCACCTGAAACTCAAAAATTCGCCAACAGTATACCACTTTTGTGCCATAGATTATTGATGGCATTTTTCTGATTTAAAATTGGCACAGTAATTTCAATTCCTGTTGAAGTGGGCGGAGCAATCATTATTCTGATTGGTTAAAAATTTTAAAAGCTGAATCTAACATGTACTGATTTAAAAATAACGCGTCACATGACACCAAACTGACGACGTTTGCATGACGGAATTATATGTATAATTCTTCAGTATGACACAAATACCATCAAATTTTTGCACAGCAAATATTGCAAATATCTAAAAATTCGATGTTTCGAAAATGATCAAATCTCGTGTTCAAAGCTAAAGAACACTGGTCCAATGATGGTGAACTTAAAAACCCTCATGTTAAAAAGGAAGTTAAAACGGAAAGCGAAATACAACTTTACAATTTCTTATCACAATCAACTCATTCCCCAAGCGCCCAATCAACCCACATTTAAATCAGATCATCACCATTGGATAAATGACCAAATTTGAGGCTAAGAAATGTATTCGAATGAAATTAAATCAAAGGATGGCTGCTCCACGGTGCACTGTGTTTTGTACACAGAAATTATTTCATAATATTTTTTCAGTCATTCGTCAGTGATTCGGAAAAGAAGTAGAAATTCGACCCACCCTAACTTGACACTCTCATAATACACCCTTTTTTTCAACGATAACCGCGGTGTGGAAATACGATGAATTATTGCAGTAATTTCGTCCTTATTATTATCGATTCATTTCTCTTTTTTTAAACTTGTCTCTTTGTCAAATGGAACACTCAACCATCTACAAATATTCGCTATGTACTTACATGAATTCAACGCTGTGCTGGAGCAGGACAGCAAGTCTTTGGACATTAGTTCAGCATAATAAATTTTCAGTTGAAATTTTAATTTCACAAGAGTCTGAAAAATAATAAAAATACACAAAACACTGAGTAAATTGTTTCTCTTAAAAAAACTTACTGACTACATTTCATACGAAATATTTGCAAATTTTATAAGATATGGTTTTACCTAAATTTACAAATTTACAAATCATGCTTGAAAAAATATATGCATTAAAATTTAAACCGTAACCTTAAAAAAAACTAAATGAAAATTTAAACAAAATCCATCTTCAGTTTTCTTCACCCCAAACAAAATTTAATTAATGGACGAATTCTCTCGCATCGGAATATCCAACAAGTCATATGCGGTCACGCAACAACCTCAAGGGCAACAACCAACAATAAACAGGACCCCGTCAGCACAAAATCTCAGAAATTACGTGTGACTTTCAAATCTCTCATAATCGCAAGTCTGCAAATTTTTTAACATGTTAAAATCAATTTATGATTTTTCAAAGCTAGGTCATGATAATTACTACTCATCAGCTGCTTGATTTTAGATTTTAAACGCTTTTTGAAGTAGTTTTAAATAGAATATGTTCTTTACATCTGATTATAATCACATAGAAATACTCAGTATGCCTTATTTTACTCCGTTAGGCTACAGGCTTGTAAAAATATCTTAATTAAACTCACAAATTGGTCACTCGAGACTATTCTGCAAATTTTTTAAAATCACAAAAATTTCTGGCAATTGAAGTTCAATACAATTAATTATTATAAAATACTTTTGAATTTCATTTTTTTTTTTCAAGTATCCAATAGAGTGGGTCGAATTTTGCTTTTTTTGAAAATCAGCAAATGATGGGGTCATAATAGTTGCGCAATGACCTCAAAATGATGTGGTAAAAATTTAAGCTTTCTAATTTAATTTTTCAAACTTGTAAAACTGACTCAAGAGTTCAAAAAGTTGGAAAAAAATGTTAAAGTTTTTTTGAAATTGGAATTACTATACGAGCATTTAAAACACCAAAATTATCATCACTGACAATTTTTCACAATTTCCCCTATCTTTTTAGAAATATTGCATTGTTTAGATTTTTTTCATGATTTTCATAAAAACCACGAAGGAAATTTGTTAAAAATAACTGCGCCTGAAATGAAGCTTTCTACGAGTAATTCAATTTTTTCAACCGGCAGAAAGTGTTAAAAATTTGGAATCAATCACTCGGCTCTTACGCTCCCTTTATCCTCAATCCCTTCAAAATTTAAAATTTATAATTTTTTCGGTATCAAAATGTCATAGTTCACTAGGCGAGACTAATTTCTTTTTGCTTTTCAGAATTTCTAAAATCATTTTCAAAAAATCAAAAAAAGTTTTTGAAAATTTTTTCTGAAATTGGAATTATTATACATTTCTACTTATCCCCAGAATTATCATAGTTGGCCAATTTTCACCATTTCTGCTTTTTTCAGACGTTTAAAAAGTAGTTATTTTTCAGATTTTTTAAGATAAATTTGTTAAAAATTGAAAAAATCCTTTTCTAAACACGATTGTATCAAAAGGGACATGATTCTTCTAGTTTAGACCATTGAAATGAATTTTTGATTAAAAAAATTGTTGAACAAATTGTACTCCATTTTTTCTACGCTGCGATACCAAGAACCCCTGAAAAAGGTACAAGCGATGAAAGCTGACCTTAAATGGTTAAAGGTACGTATACTCAGCCCATTTTTCTGTGCATTTAACGAACAAAAATTTTCAATAAATTCGAAAAAATATGAAAAAATGATTTTTTAAGCTCCTCGGAAATATTGTCAATGGAGAATAAAATTGAAATATTACGCTTAATCGTCTGAAATTCATGCGTTACTTCGATTTCAGGAAAACATTTCTTTAAAAAAATTTCCTTCGTGGTTTTTCAGGAAATCGAAAAAAAAACTGCAGAAGAAGGCATTCTTTAAAAACCCCTGTAAAAATGGAAAATGCTGAAAATTTTCCAACAATGATATTTTTGGATACAACTATGTGTAAATAATTCCATTAAAGAAAAAAAATAAATAAAACAATTTTTTTTTTCAATTTTTTTTCAATTTTTGAAAATAAGCAAATTTTGAGTCATTTTTGAAAATTGTAAAAAAAATGAAATTTTTACTACATCGTTTTAAGTTATTTCACAACTAGTGAAACCTTATTATCAAAATATACCTAATTACATGAAGTAAGATTTTGATTTTTTAAAAACTTAGCAATCAGTGCATGAAAATTTTCAAATTATTGATATAATTCATCATGCAACAAGATATCAGTTTCGTTTCCAAAACATTAAAAAGAAAAAAAAAAACTTTTCATACATTTATTACAAGAGAAGAGCCTCAATTACCTATTTGTATTCCATGTAAATTCAACTTATATACTTTTTAAGTTAGTTTATAAAAACAATAAAAAAAATTGAAAAGTAAAAACTATACACAGTTCGGTAGGTAATTTCATTTACGAGTAGATGTATTTATTCTGTATGACATTTGCTTTAATGTGTTAAAAGTTTAACTAGATTCATTATCGATTTCGCATTATGCGTTACGTGTACCATTATGTGCCATATTAAAAGAAGTACCGATTAAACTGATGAATAATTTAGATTAATACACGGTATAACGAAGCTAGTACAAACGATAATAATTTCTTTCTACCTCCAGTGCATCATAATATGTATAATAGGTATATGATATTATAGGTATAATTCGCATTTATAAAAACGACGCAACGTAAGTAGGTAGGTAGGTAGGTACCATTATAACTTAATAAATAAGAAAACAGTTTTTTTTTTTCCTACATCTATACTCATCCCAATTACGTACACAAGCGTATATTATACAATATACATACATAGACGTACATCGATAGTGTGACATCGATCGATAATAGTTTCTTTAATTCGACATCAGCTGCTACTAAATTAATAACTCGATCGAGTCGGGGTAAAAAAAAAAAAAAAAGAATAAGAATAAGTACATAATCGGAATTGACAGTCCATATAGTCTAAAATAAAAAGCCCGTCTGACAAGATAATCTGATTCATCACTGTACAAAAAAAAAAGTGGTAGCTTCTGTTAAAAGCATCCCAAGTTAAGGTACCTACTGGCATGGATGGCGGCGGCAGTACAATAATCAAACGGAATTAAATGCCCGTTTGCGCGTGTCAAAAAGCACTTAGATGTAAACATATTAATAAATTCCAAATTATCGAGCCAGTGATTCGTAGATCATTTCGATACTTTTGGCCAAACAACATTTTTATATGGCTCATCTATGTAGGCTACACTTATAGGTCCATATTAAAAGGCAACGAATCCATTAAGTGAATTAGCGACGAATACCTTTATACAATTTCGTATTTTTACTCAGTTTACCTCGTTTGGGATGACATAAGGAATTGAAAAACTATACATAGATACAACAAGGGTATACGAAATAGACCCGACAATATACATACGAATCACTTGTTGAGGGCAAGAGAAAAATGCTTTTTCAGTCTGATTTTCGTAAAATATTATATATATGTCAATTGAAAATAATCAGTGGTAAGGGCGAGGGGAGAGTGGTTCAATGGCACTACAAAGTCAACACCACCAGTAAGCACATCTAGAACCTATACTAAATCTACATACCAAATTTCAACTTCCTAGCCGAATTTGGAAGGGGGATATGCGAGGAAGAAACTCAAAAAAAGCATTAAAAATGGAGTAAAAATCCGGCAAAAAAATCAACACGTATTTAAGACCATTTTACTTATATACAATTGGAAAATTCTACTCAAAAATTACTCTTATTGGCAACACTGATGCAATCAAAAAACGTTACATAAATAATGTTTAATTTTTTACAGTAAATTTCCTTATTCAATACTAAAATGTTATATTTTTAAAAATTAAATTAAATTCTGTGGAATTAATTGGGAAATTCTTCGCAAAAATTAGTGTGATAGGCAACACTGCCGCGATCTGTATCTATGTTTAAACTTGAAATTGTAAAATCAACCTTATTTTCCTCACTTTCTTTTGACATTTAATTTCATTATTGCATAGCAAAATAAAACTTATATAATCATCTTTCATTGCGAGTTTTTGATCAAAAACGTGTAATCAACGATACATCAAAAATCTGGAGCAGTGTTGCAAATCTTGAATTTTAACGCAAAAATCCCCTTTTCCAAAACTGAAATGTTACATTTTTAAAGTTCCTTCAAATTATTATTTGGAAAATCACACAAAGATTACTGATAACACTGGCGAGATCAAAAACGTTACACTTTCACAGAATGAACTCTCCCCCCTTCCTAAAATATTTATGTCAAAATAAAAACAAAAAACAACTTTTTTGGGGTTGTAAGGAGGTGTAATGAGGCTAAAAATTCAAACATCTGGGACCCCTATTGAATTTTTTTTCACATGGATATGCCTCAATGCTGAGGGTCATTTTTTTGAATGTGTAATGTTTTTGATATGACGTTTTTGGTGTGACGCTTTTGATGAGACATTTTTGATATTACGTCACGATAAAGGAAGATGATGAATGATTTTTGAACTTTATGTTAAATTGTTAAAACTTGCGATGAAAATTGATTATAAATGATTTTTGAACTTGATGTTGAAATGTTGTTTGAAAAAATAGTTGAAAAATGAAAAACAGAAAATAAAACAATAATTAAATAATAAAAAAAAAAATAATAATAATAAAAAATAAAAAAAAAAAAAAGTTGAAAAATGAAAAAAATTGATAATTTTTGAAATTGATGGTAAAATGTTATTTAAAAAAATGGAAAAATGAAAAAAATAAAAAAATGTAAATTATAGAAAAACAAAAAAATTTTAAAATAATGAAAGTTAAATTATGTAAACAATATTTAAAAACGTTGAAAAAAAATATGATTTTTGCACTTAATGTCAAAATGTTGACATAGACGTCCAGTTGGAAGTTAAAAAATTGAAAAATTATGAAAATCAAAAAAATAAAATAAATAAAAAAAAGGAACATGAAAAAAAATTTTTGATTTTTGATTTGGAGTTTATTATCACAACTCGTGACGATGAATGACTGTATAATTATCATTCTGCCAGGAAATAATGATATCAAATGTAAAAATGGAGTGAAGAAAACAGTTGATGTTTTTGATTTAAAGTTTTTGATCAAAAACTCGCAATAAAAGATGATTATGAAGGATTTTTGCATTTCATGTTAACATGTTGATATGGATTACTGAATATGTTACATACCTCAGATCTAAAATTTTTCCCTGAAAGAGAGGAGTGTTCAACTAGTAGAGGTGTGTTTATTGGTAATATTTTGTACAATCTTGGATTATACAACTCACTCTCTTAATGTAGCCAACGCTAGTGATTTATCACTAGAATTGGTAAAGTTTGACCAACTTTAAAACATATTAGTAATTTACTAGTGACCCCCCCCCCACCCACGTGGTAATTTCTAGCGTTTCTTAGCGTTTTTTTACGATTTTATTCAAAAAATACCCTATTTTTAATTAACATCATCAAAATTATCAATTATATGGTGGTATTTTTGATAATATTGTATTTCGAACTCGTTGGCCCTACATTACACACATCTACTAAAATTAATAAAAAGTAAAAATAAATAGAATTTTAAATGCGTAAATTTTCATTTTATTCAGTTTTCAACTTCTAAGTTATGAAGTTGAAAAACAAAATCGAATCATATAATTTTGATCTTGAAAAAAAAATAGGGGACTTTACTTGGGAAAAATAATATCTACTTATGTAAAAAAAAAAGAGCTTAAAAAGATGAAAATTACTGCATTATTTTTTGCTCTCACGTCTTTTTTAGTAATTTTAGGCGAAAAAAAACTCGAAAATTTAAATCCAGAGATTTCTAGCGATTTTTGAAAATTTCATCTGGAAACACTCTACTCTCTTCACTCGGCTAAATACCAAATTTGAATTTCCTACCTCAATTTGAATGGGATTTATACGAAGAGCAACGTAAACAAAATCACAAAAGCTGACTAAAAGACAACATTTTTGGGGCTGTGAGAAGGTGCAATCAGGTTAAAAAGTCGAGACCATGCCCCCTCCTCAAAGGCATATCTAGGACCCCTACTAAATGTACATACCGAATTTCAACTTCCTAGCTCAATTTGGAGGGGAATATGCGAGAAACGAACACAAAACATAAAAAAAAAAAACGCTCAAAAAACCACATTTTTTTGGCTGTAAGTGGATGCAATGAGTCTGAAAAGTCGGAACTCCCATAGCTTCTATTAAGTCTCCATACCAAATTTCAACTTCTTAGATCAATTTGGAGGGGTGATAGGGGAGGAACTGCCCTTTTTCAAGGTCAAAGACGGATAAAACCACTCATATCTTCCCTTCGGAGGTTGATTTTTAGATATGTTGTACAATTTTGGATTGTATATTGATTGGCTTGAATAACACGATTTTTGAAATTTCAGCCCCTCAGCACCGTCTCTTCCAAATTTGGGCTTAAGTAAGTTTTAATCCGAGGTCATTTCATTCTGCAATATTAAACGGTCCGCCAATCGCGAATCCTATTCCTCTAATTTGATCGATTTTGGTCACCATCGAGCTGAGCAGGTAATTTTTTAGTTTCAGAAGTAAAAAAATTAAAAATAAATATCTAACACGTCTGAAAATGATCGTAATGGTTTTCTAGGACCTTAAAACGGATTTCGTTGATATCCTCCTCGGTTTTCATTGACAACATAACATAAAAAAAAAAATCAGGCTAAAAATTATACCCTATTGTAACCGCCGCTGCATGAAAGTAGCTATATTTGTGAAGATTACTCAGCGGTATTTTAGCCAATTAAGCAATTATCGGAGAATGAGGCGTGGTAGCAACACGAGCGAGGAGCGACGTTCAAATAGGTATACTCGGTAACTTCTACGTGTATATCTACGAGTAAAACATTGTCTCGAATAATTCCAACCTATCAATTTGACAGCATCAGATATAACTCGTATTCATCTCTCTAATACTATACATAATACCGGGCAAACTACCCAACCTAACCAATTTAAGTTTTAGGTGGTCAGAGGTATAACTACTAATTCGAAAATGAAATCAATTTAAGATAATAATCGGTATTTAATTTTTTTTTTCTTTCTTTCTTTGTATTCTCGTATAGGTGAAAATAGTTGCAACTCGAGTGACACTTCGGGTACACCGAACAATCCATCCGATCTGAGTTGTAAATCGGTAAACGCCGAAGAAAGCGAAGATGAAGTATGCGATTTAACGAGTAACTCTGGCCTATCATCGTCTCATCAGATGTCCTCGCGTAACGGTTTATCTCCGGATAAGAAAAAACATCGAAGGAATCGTACCACGTTTACAACTTACCAGTTACACGAGCTGGAAAGAGCTTTTGAAAAATCACACTATCCAGACGTCTACAGTAGAGAAGAATTAGCAATGAAAGTCAACCTACCCGAAGTTAGAGTTCAAGTAAGTGCTCTACCCATTTCAACATACAGCACCTGTACTTTCTTACACGTACTGTACTAATTTATCGTATATAGTTTCAATTTTATTCGTTCGAAAGTTTTAATACGAGAGGTTTATAAATAAAAGAAATTAAATTCCCACCACTCGTCGATAAATATTTAGACCTAGTATACGGCATCAAAGTATATGAAAAGGAAACTTTTCAATAAATCATTTCCTCTTATTGAAAAGCAAACTCGAATCTTCGTTCGGCTTTTTCCACGCGGTAATAATTTCTATAGCCAGGTATTCGATTCGAATTACATTTCAAACGAGGAAATTAACCAAAATAGATTAAGCTTTATGTATATATCTATATTTATACATAAGAAAGATCGTTGTATATTCTTCGTATATATAGTTTGATAAACACTTGTACGCGCGGGAAATTTAATTTAATCTACGTGAAAGCTTTACTTAACTCTTTATAATAAAATAATATTTTCGATTCGCGTTCAAATCGTTCACGCTATACTTATTCATCATATTTTATCGTAGTTTTTCAATTTTTTCAAACACATCTGTATAATTTACCTTGTACGTGTACGTTTTCGCTTTTAAAATTCAACGATCGCGTAGGTTTTCAAATTGAATTTTATCATTTTAAATAAGCATTCGAACGAGAATCGTCGAAACGTAATTTATTTTCCATATTTTGTTGCCATCTACAGGTACCTTACAAGGCTAATTTCTGCGTTGGAAAAAAATAATAATAAAGTAAAAATAAATAAATAAATAAAAGAAAGAAATATCGCCCGAAGCGGAGGAATTTATCAAAACACGTAGTCTATTAAAGTGAACGCATCGTATAAAAAAAAAAAATGGGCGTACCCGTCAAAAACACTATCACAACGAAAAACTTAGTTCTAGTAGCCATTTTGAATAATTTGAATAATAATTGCCCGTCCGTCCGTTCGTATATACTTGAATAAAACGAAAAGAAGGGTCTCTTCGAAAAATTACCCACCGCATAATCTCTTCATTTAGCCACAACCGACGTCTGAAATCTTAATTAAAGATAATGCTCGGCTCAGGCGACGAATTAAAAATTATACTTACGCGTATCTGCGTTGAATTATTCAAGTTGACGTAAAACCTAATATTGAGACGAAAAATAGGCAATTTTCTTTTTTTTTTTTTCATTACGAGCACTACCTTATTCAGTTGGCTAATTTTGGTGATCAGTCAACATCTGATTTTCGGGGAGAAGTAAAGGGAAGATTTACTCGGACAATTTAACCTAATTTTCGCGAAATATTAAAATTATGCAGACTGAATCAGAGGTAGGGGTATGAGGTGATTTTAAGGTGCATATTTCACACCATCAAAGGCCACACTTGAAACCGCGTTAAATCTACACGCCAGATTCATGTACAAGAAATAAAAAACCACAAGAAGATCTCAAAAGAGGGCAGAATTTTTTTAACGGAGGCCAGATCTTTCATGGCCTCTCTTTAGAGGTGCCTTTGCTCTGTATGCAAATTTTACCATTTTTTACCTCGTGAAAATAAATTTCTTTGTGCGGAAAACCGGTCTCAAGGGAGTTCAAACCCGAACCAACACCTTCTCCTTCCCGTACTTACGCAATTAGAGAGCACCATGTAGCGGTGTTGAACTAGTAAGCTTAGAGGTTATTTTGTAAGCAAACAGTTGGACTCCCCCCCCCCCAACTAAAAAACAACGAAAATTGAATTATCTGCGGGAGAATTTTTAAAATTATGAAAGTCACCCAAAAACTACTCGTCGTGCAAATGTCGTCAGTTTGGTGTCATGTGACGCATCATTTTCAAGTCAGTACACATTGGATCCCGCTTTAAAAAATTTTAACCTATCAGAATGATGATTGCTCCGCCCACTTTAACAGGAATTGAAATTACTGTGCCAATTTTAAATCGGAAAAACGCCATCAATATTCTATGGCACAAAAGTGGTATACTGTTGGCAAATTTTTGAGTTTCAGGTGACTCCTGAATGACACATTATTGGCGAACTTCTGACACATATTTGTTGACACTATCATTGCACAGATATGCTATAAGTGTGACATTTTCGTTGGCACATTAATGACGTATAAATGACGTATTTCTAACACTTGTAAGATTGTATTCTATATGGCATAAATATGACATGAAGTTGGTGTTTCAGCTGACATATGTCACAGGAATAGCATATTTCTGACACACATTATGCAGCACAATCGTGGCACAAATGTGTCGTATGATTGACACTTTTGTTGGTACTTTAATGAAATATAAATGGCAGACTTTTATTTAGTGACTTGTTAGTAGCATATTATTAACAAATTGTGGCATATTTGTGACATTGCTGGAAATATGTCACATTTGCGTCAGAAATGTGCCAAAGTAGCATCAAAATCACGATATAAATGTGTCAGAATGGTGTCATAATATTGTCAAGAACATGTCAGAACTGTGTCAAAATAATGTCATAATACTGTCAGAAGTGCGCCACTTCTAAGTCACATTAGTGTCATGATCAAGTCAAAGGCACGTCAGATGTCATTCATATAGTAATAGTGTACAATCAAAACAGAGTCAAGTCCATGCAGCATTAAAAACATGTCACAACAGTATCAAATCGATTTTACATGGTTGTCAGAAGCACACCACTACCAAGTCACTTGAAGAAGAATTTCTTTATTATGTCACTAGTGTACCATCATTGTTCCAATACCTCGTCAAGTAAATGTCGTATCATCATCAGGACCAAAACATGAAGTAGTTAATGCCCTTTAGGTTTGGTGAATTGGTAATCAAAAAAAATTGAAAAATTTCGTGGGGTAATATGAATAAAAAAATAATTATAATTAATACTTTAATTTTAACAGTAATTCAGTATAATGGAAAATGAAATATGTCAGAAACATGTCAGAAATGCATCAAAAACATGTCATTTTTGGGACAAAAGGTCTTTTTTTTTGCATCAGAAGTGTGCCATTATCATGTCAGAAATGTGCATCATGATGTCCGAAACATGTCACTGATGAGTCAAATACATGTCAGTAATATGTCACAGTAACGTCATAGCTATGTCATAATGAAGTCATTTTGGAGTTATCCTAGCGCTGCAATTGCACCATTTCAATGTCACTGTCATGAGTTTGGCAAATATTTAGTGAACTGGGATTGGCTGAAGCATTGCCAGAATTGTGCCATTTTTGCTGTCAGAAGTCTCACGCCAGAACTGCGTTACGTGGCACTGCTTATCCTGACACCATTTGCACGGTGGGTTCTTGATCAGCTTGACCAACAGGCATTCGTAGGAGTTTTAAGGGGAAAAAATTAGCATAAATGTAAACATTTTTCAAGTTTTTCGGCCTCAAAGGGGTGCCTACATCTACTCCTCCGCCCCTCTTCCCCCTACTTAGCCTTTGTTGGAAACTGAAAAAGCTGTAGGAGGAAGAGCAGGAAGATTATATTTGAAATATGAGATAATTCATCGAATATAGTGTTAAGGAGGGATACAGAAATTGTAAGGAGAAGAAGTCTTCTTTGTGGAGTTGAAGAGCTGCATAAATGGATGAGGCTAGACAGGCAAAAAGCTCAATGCGTTGGATCAATTGGACAATAAGTGAGCGGTGAGTTAGAAATTCAAAATTGTTCAGAATTTATTTTAAATCATGTTTAGTAAACTATTTCTACGGTGAAATGATTTGCTTCATGCTAAACATGCATTCTTTTGCCTTAGGAAATTTTCTAAATATGTAGTATTCACATCACAGATGTTGTAAACACTTCGAAAATAATTCTCATGGTGAAATTTTTGATTACATTGATTGCATTTGGCTTCATCTTTCGAAGCTACGCAATAAAAATTTACTGATGTGCCTTAAAAAGTAGAGGTAAATGAAGCAGGTATTTTTTAAAATAAAATTCATACAATTTTTTGTAAAAGATAAATTACCAAAGTGTTCAAACTATTTTCAGTACCTGAGATTTAAACAACTATGCATATTGCACAGTTCTAGTTTTTTTTTTTTTATTATTAATAAAAATATAATTAAAAACTTTTACCACACATAAATATAACTTTCACAACATAAATAAAGAAAAAAATTGAAAAAGAAACCTATACCTCATACTTGATATAAAAATTTCATCATACACATTCAGTACCTACTTTGCAATAATACCATCGAAAATTCTCAAAAACTGCAATTATATTGAAAGTATAAGAAAACCAAAAAAAAAAAAAAACAAAAAAAAAAAAAAAAAAAAAACATTGAAAGTATAAGAAAACCAAAAAAAAAAAAAAACAAAAAAAAAAACAAAAACAAAACCAAAAACAAAAAAGAAACTAATTTACCTACCTCTTAAAGCTAAACATTTTAATTCGACCGACTAAAAACGTTTGAAACCCATCTTTCAAAGGTACACTTATTTAAATATACGAACATAGAGGTCGCTTATTAAGCACACGTAAACGTTGCGAAATTTAATTTAAATTACAAATCCCAAAGGAGCGTTTGAAAATCAAAATTTGTGCTGCGCTGAGTTAATAAAGTGTGTATTAAGGGTGGTGATGGCTATGACAGTGTCGTTTTCCCGCGCGATTTAGAAAAGGCGTTGACAGAAAAATACGTAACAAGCTTGTCGAACAGACGAAATTGGATTTTTTTCTGAATAGGTTTTTAACAAGCAATTTTTCCCTAGATTTCCCTCAAGTTTCTATTTGATGTGAAAAGGCTGGAAATAAAATAAACATTTTTATTGGCCAATTTTCGCGTATATGATGTAATACTACGACGAGAGGTGAACAGGGCTGAAAAAAAAAAAAAAAACTTTCGTGAAAAGCCGCATTAGTTTTGTTGTTACTCCATTCGATAATTTTTTTCCGCTTTGTATACACAGGTAATAGCGAAAGAAAAAAAAATGCTAACACAGAGCGAAAAATTTAGTCGATTTTGAAGACGACAATCTTCCTTAATATTAAACAGTTAAGTGCTTGATACGCACCAAAAAAAAAAAAAAATACCAACTTTCATAAATAAATGATCTTTAATTTGAAATTTCCCACCAATATAACGTACAAGACTAATTCACCTTAAAATTAAGCTCATTTTTAAATTCGTCAAATATTTACTCGGTTGTTTGCGAAAGAAAAAAGATCTTCGAATAATTTAAAAAACATTTAAACTCTGCTTCGTTATCCGTACAGAGAGAAAGGCAGGAGAGGAGCTGTCAACGAAAAAAAAAAAAAAAAAAAAAAAAAAAAAAAAAATCGACGTTAAAACGTTTAAAAAAAAAAAAAAAAAAAACAAAAAAAAACAAAATCGACGTTTAAACGTTTAAAATTCCATTACACTGCCAACGCATAGTATAAGGATATAATATAAACGCGCATCGCTAATGGTTAAAACGTTTAAGCTTCCTGAAAGCGAACACCAAGAAATGAGTAAATTAGGGCTTGTTTTTGTAGATATCCTACGCTTGTATTTCCATTTAAGTAAATGAGCCTACTCGATGATCCGAGTCATTATTTCCTCGCCATTTCATTGGCTTAAGGGGTTCGACGAAAACGCGCAAAAACACGAAGGGGTAGTGCGAATATGGAAACAAATGAATTTTCCGGATGGATGCCTTCATCCCATTACCGAGAAAAGCGAGAAAATGATGCACGTGCCCGTTTCTCACGGTTTATGTCTGCGAATGTTGCTTCAGTGATACGTTTTATTCGCTTTCACACTCTCGAACGAGCGACGACACCCGGTCGAGTGAGAATTTTTTTTTCGCAAATCTTGTCTTTGCCAAAATATGTTCGACCCGTAGAGGTGTGGATGTTTCTATAGTACTCAATTCCCCCTCCCCCAAACCCTATTCTACTTACACGCTACAGAATCTAATGAACTTCTACTTAATAAAGAAGTTTTAGCAAACTTTAATTTTTTTTCATGCAATTTTTCGTTTAATCGAATTTTTCAAACTGTTGGGGGAGGGAGGGGGGTTAGACGATACACAAAATCCAAAAAATAGAGAACTGAATAGTGCAAATGTAGGACATTTTCTTAAACTAATACGATTTATAGAATAGAAATGGATAACTTAAAATCAAGTTTTCGAAAAATCAATCGAAAGATTACAAACTTCAATCTTCAAAATACCGTGAAAGATGGGTATGTTTTCAGCCTATGCCGAGTTCATATTCCCAAACCACTCCTCTCACTACTCCAGCTAGAATTAGAGGAATTTCCATCAATCGAGCTCCTTCGGTATTCTTTGTAGGCAGAAAGAAGGGGAGGTGCAATGCTGCAAAAATTCATACATCTTCAATTTGAAGAGGAATTGAAGTGCAATTTTCAAATCTCATTTCCCATCTGTCCCCTCCCCTCAAATTCCCGTAGTTACGACTTGAGCATAATTCATAGGGATAAAGGTTTAAAGGAAGGGAATGGTCAAAATTTGTATTTTTCAGTAAAAACCTGTCACAATCGTTGCGAAATTACCTGAAAAGCATGTTATAAAATGAAAACTTTTCAAAAAATCAATCAAATGTAATTTTTTCTTTTGAAAATCTTTGAAACCCGAATTATTTTTTTAATATTCATGCCTAAAATAATCATTAGTAGCGAGTTTTCATCACTTTGGCTCTTTTTAGAGACTTTTTAAATATGTCACCGTTGTAATTTTTTACAATTTTCTGAAGCATAAAGGAAATTTTTTTTTTTGGGAAACGCGTTCCTAAAATGCTCAATGAATGTAAATTTTCACGATTTTTAAGATAAAGGCTCTCCAATGATAAGATTGTGAAATTCGTTCCATGTCGCTAATTTGGATAAAACGCACTCAAACGGTTAGCTTTATAGTAAAATCGCCCATAAAACTTTTTTGATCTGTTCCCCAGTCAGAAATCGAATATTGATCTTTGTAGGTCAAAATGTAGTAAAAAGAAACATAATATGATTTTTTGAATATGCTGCACACCCCCTCCCCCCTCATCTCTTGAGTACGTGGGAAAAATGTATATTACCCAAGAGAATGTCTAAATTTTTGAAAGAAATTCAAGCCACGACTATCCGCTTCAATTTTTAAAAATTTCGTTAAAAAAATGAATTGAAGGGTTAAATTTTTTCCATCCCCATTGAAGTTCCTATTGCAACTATTCTGATTCCATGACTTTTACATTTGAAGATTTTTATTGAAAAAAAAAGCATCGCTTCACGATCATTTTTTCCTAATCAGCATTACAGGTAGGAAGGGTTCAATGTGACTAAAAAGGTCGAAATCCACAAAAAGCACATTTATAGCCCCTACTAAATGTACATGCCTAATTTCAACTTCCTAGCTCAATTTGCACATTCTCTTTGGTAAGGTTCTTGGTAAAAAAGGGAAAGGAAGATCTCCGACTGGATGCTCTGACATCATCAAAGCGCGAATGAGCTCTGTGGTAAGAAGCAGCTTCACAGGCACAGTGACTGAGACCTACTGATGAGCTCAATTTGGAGAGGAGTTATACGAGGAACAAACTCAAAAAATAAGAAAAAACAACCAAAAAACACATTTTTGGAGCTGTGAAGGAGTGAAATGGTGCTGAAAAGTCGAGACTCCCAAAAGACACATGTATGGCCTCTACTACATGTGTTCCTAGCTCCATTTGGAGAGGAGTTATGCGAGGAAAAACTCAAAAAACTCAAAAGATGAGAATAACTTATCAAAAAACCACTTTTTTGGGGTCTGTGAGGAGGTGCGATGAAGATAAAAAGTCAGAACTCTCAAAAAGCACATCTAGGTCTGTACTTCAATGTACATACAAAATTTTAACTTCCTAGCTCAATTTAGTGGGGGAGATGGAGAAGGAACAGCCCTTTTTCGAGGTCAGAAAGTGGTAAAACCCCCATATTTCCCCTCCTAATTGACTTGGGAGGTTGATTTTTGAATAAGTTGTACAACTTTTGATTCTCAATCGATTGGCTTAAAAAGAGTTTATTTTTCGTTTTTGACCCTTCAGCACCTCCTCCCCCCAAATTGGGTCATAATTGAACTTTGATCCAAGTTCATCCCCACTCATATATATCTAATACACCGTCAAACTGAGTCGATTGACCGAATTGGAGCGATTTTTGTCAGTATTGAGCGGAGTAAATGATTTTAATGGTCGCGGGAGGGGGAGGGATAAGGATCTCATATGACTAAAAATCGTCTTAATGGTCTTCTAGGATCCGAAAACAGATTTCATTGATATCCCCTCTCATCCACCGTTGGTCGATAGACTGTACAAGCCTAGTTTTCATTGACAATATGACATAGAAAATCAGGCTAAAAAAAGTACGTCATATTTCGATGGCATACCTCAAAAAATGTTATTTTTGAAAAGTTATTTCATCCATTGGGCATTTCTAGAGCAGCTTTTAATAAGCCAAGAAGCTAAATTCGCTATGTAACTGACGAAGGTACCAGAGATATTGATCATTACACCTCAAATTCTTTTTACCAAACCATCCTTGACTTTTATATTTGTTCCTAAAACTTCACAGAATCCACAATACCTATTAATAAAATCAAATTCGAATATTGTCGCAAATTATTGACGAATAGTGCGAAAGATTTTCAACACAGGTACCTCCATCTAACGAGTACCAATCGATTCAATATAAACTAGTATATATTAGCTACATCGTATAGCTAGCTACCCTTTTGTTTCGTAAATAAAATAAAAAGATCTTCTCTCTTCGTCTACGAAATCGTAAAAATATGTACATACTTCAAAAGAATGAAAATAAATTTCTTGTATTATTTTTTTCATTTTGATATTGCGCTTTACAAAAGACTAAACAATTTCTTTGCGTATTTTTACGCGAATATATAAACTTTGAAATTTCTGCTACATTACTTTAATACTATTTCGTATATTTCGCGAAGAATTGAATTGAATTGAATTTTTTTTTTTTTTTCGTTGTTTCACTATTTAAAAAAATTGCGTTTTTTTTCGGCATTTACCTATATATTTGTTAAAAAATAAAATAAAATATCTATACCTATACGTACGTTTTACGACGTACCTATAGCTATACAAGAGATAGGTATACGATATATTATTTTGGTACACGATGCGATTTTACGAGTAGAAAATTTTTTCCACGTGTGTGACGTAGACTTGCAGAGACGACGTTAGGCAGAGCATACAACCTTTATTGTATACCTACTTTCTCGGCGAGAAACGACGCGAAAAGAAAAAATCATTTTTACACATATTCCAATATCTTTAACCATTTTATTTTATTGAATAAGGAAAACTAATTTTTCGTCTATTATTATGGAAATATTTTCAATTTTCTCAATTTAAACGACAAAAGATGAAAAATCAAATAGTACCTAAGGGACATGATTTTCTACCTACGTATACCAAGTTAGCTATACCAACGATGCAGGTAGATACATTCGAACGATGAGCAATTACCAGAGACCTAACGAAAGGAGGGAGGGAGGCGTCTCACTCCTCAAACGTTCGGGAGTTGGAAAAATTGGGTGGCATTTGGTGTACGTTGGAAAAAACAAGAAGTAATGGAGTATTGGAATTGACGACAGTTTTACTGTGGAGTCTGTTTGGATTTGTGCCCACAGTAGCCGATTCCATTTTCCAATGTTTACGGTCATTTTTCGACCCTTTGCATGTAATATTTTGTAAAATTTTCATCCTCGCTTTGCTCGGGATGAAAATATGTATTTAAGTTTACCAAAATATCCAACGAAATCGAAATTCAGAGGCCTACCAAATAGGGGGATGGGTGTCTCACAGCCCCGAGTGTTCCGCAGTTGGCAAAATTGGGTGACAGTTGGTAGAATTTGGAAAAAATAAAAATTAATGGAATGTTGGAATCAGTGACGGTTTTACTACGGAACCTTTTAGGATTTGTGCCCACAATGATCGATTTTTAGGGGTGAAGATTTAAAAATTTTAATTCCGTCGTCTCTTAGTTTTTTTCATGTTGGAATTTTTCTAGTAAATTGTTGAATGTTATAATTGTTTACTTTCATTGCTTGATTTTTATAACTAAGCAATAGTTATACTCATTTTTCAAATGGTAATACTAGTTTCAACTTCTAAAAACAAAATTTTTTCCAAATTCTTACACGCCAAAAATGAATATAAAAGCCAATATGCCATTTCTCAATTGGTGAGGTGGTACAGTAATAGGTTAGGTGGAGGACAAACGACAGTTACAATGGATCATGTGCGAGGTGGGACTTCGAGACTGGAATAGATTTAAAAATTTTTTTGCTTTCATTTTCACAAATTTTCAAATTTAAATTTAAGCTTAGGCTAATCCTTTATAGAAAAGTACTCGAAGTTTCACAGCAAGTTTTAACTAACAGTAAATTCGAACAAGTAAAACTCAGTGTAATACTAGGTAGTTTTACAAGTAGTAAACTAGTAGCTTTATAGACAGTGATACTACCTATAAAACTACTAGTAAAGGTTATACTAGTAGTTTTTAAAATAAACATACCAATCTAAACAAAATTGCAATTTGTATTTGAGGTAAAAATGAAGCAGATGCACATAGCCACATACATACATTACTTATTTGGCCTACTATTGTGGTGGAGGAAGATCCTACCAATGTGATTGTAATATCTCCAGAAATAATCTCCCAAAAATGTATAGCGATCAATTTATCTAGCAAGGCAGCTTTATACGTCATACCCTTGGTTAATAATGTTGAAA
>FIZR01028029.1:0-10302 GCA_900060175.1 Ferrisia virgata | reverse complement strand
TTTTATTGTTGTATTTTTGTCATTGGTAAGAATTTTAGTTTTGTTAAGGTTCATTTCAAGCCCCGCGTGTTTGCCCAGATCATTTAATTCATTTAGCATATTTATTAGTTCTTCTATGTCCTCGGATATTAATACGACATCGTCGGCAAATCTCAAGTTATTTAGACGCTCCCCATTGACCAGTATTCCTTTATTTTCCCAGTCTGTTTTCCTGAAAAGTTGTTCTAAAGCACATAGTATATGGGTTTTCCAATGCCCCAAGGTCTTAGACAATTTTGAAGTTTAATAAATTGACACAAATGTCCCAAATTTGGCAAATTAAGGATTTTGAAATTAAAAAAAAAATGAATTGATGCATATAAATTGATTTTCTTGTGTAAGTTTTTTGCCAATAAAATAAATAGATAAATAAATAAATATGGAATAAGAAGTATTGAAATCTTTGATTAAAAAGTTTCAGCAACCATCTATTTTATGTAAGAAAATATTTCCGAAGTTGGAAAAAAATATAAAATCGTGTTCAGCAACATTTTCAATATTGAATATCGCAACTCGTAAGAAATAGCTTTAACCTTAAAGCGTTGGAAAAAAATCCCGACTTTATTTTCGCCGGTTTACTTGGGTTCTATTCTTCGTCAAAATCTCATTAAAATTGAAATCTTTCGGGCAATATATCACATAAATAATATGTATGTACGAAAGTATTTGAGTATCTACAAATTTCGCGCCATAAACATCGTATACGCGGGTAATCGCCATCGAACTCTCGTTATATAAGGGGGCCGAAGGTTGTGTGTGGAAACACCAGAGAACCGGAGCACCGGAGCACCGTAGCACACCGTACCAACTTATCAATTGTAGTAAAATTGAAATGTCCGAGAATATTAAACGGCGATAAATTTCTTCCCTCGGAAGAAAATACCGATACGATAGGATACGATATAGCGTGGTACTTTATATTCATATCAGGATACCACTTCGGGATAATTTTCGCGCCAAAACCTTCATATCTGAAAGTATTTTCAACGCGTAAGTACACACGAAGACTACGACTAGCCAAGCTGTTTCCAGATAGTTGTAGGTCATTGCTCTGTATATATTATACACACACACACACACACAGTACGTCTTCGTGTACAATTTTTCCCCCTTTTATCTGTAAAAATACGAACGTTCTTTACCGGTAAATATACGAAATAGGTACCTAGTTCTCTGGTACATATGCGCGAACGATAATTAACCGAGTTTTTTTTTTTCTTCTCTATTGCTACGAATATGATATTTTTGAATGGATTCCATGTATACAGGAAGAGCATGCTTTTCGAGTGTGTAATCGACGATTAATATACCACAGAAGGTCGCCTCTGGTTTGTAGATAAGCTGAATTGGTGTGTACGTGTAGAATGTAAACGTATGTTTGGTCTTTTGCTCTGTATTTATACCGTATGCACGTTATCTTTTTAAAATACCTACCTGTATATTTTCGTTTTTTTTTTTCATTCGTATTTCGAAATTCCCACGCTTTTTTACACTCGGTATCTTTTTTATCTGTTTAAATGAAAAGTATTCCGGAGATATTCGCTGCGGTGTAATTCCTAACACCTACACCGTGCTGAAGATAAATACGACGTGTCTTCCAAAGAATTTCGCATTATCACGCGTCCACTATGCTTGTGCATTTTTGATGTACTTGTGTACCTGCTTTGACGACCAGCTTTTGAAATTCAAATTACAACCGTATTTTAATTGTATGGAGGAAAAATTTTTAATTTTACCAATAAATTGTAACCTGCTTTGGACTGGTATAAATACATGCACGAGACACGAGGACTAGGACGACGACGACGACGACGACCAAGTTCAGAACAGCCAGCAAGCACGTTCTTTTCATAAATTTCAAATCAAACCTTTTTCAATAGTTTTTCTTCTATAAAGGGCGAACGAATATCTACGGATGAATAGCGTTCATAATATTGAATAATAATTTCGCTACCGGAGAAGCGTTCAATCGACAAGGTATAACGTTACCCTTCCTTCATTTTTCACTTCTTCGTCGCAATATCCGAACGGATACTACTTCCAATTTTGCTACCCACTTCGCCCTTCTCGCGAATCGTACACCGTGGCGTATAAAGTCATCGAATAGCCTTTGTACGAGGTTTTCGAAACATACGTACTATTCCAGTTAGTAATTTTCTTTTTTGACGTTTAAATTTGCACTTAGTGTACATAGTGTACATGGTACGTGTGTAATAGCTACATTTTAGTGTGTTTTCCTTGGAAAATGGTGTTTTTTTTTTCCTGGGAATTTAGACCATTGTAATGTGGTAGCTGGTGAGCCACCGACGTAAGCAGCAGGGAGAGGGATAAACTTTTTCATCCCTATCGAGTTGTTCTGAGTTTTATCCTCGATTTACAGGAATTTAAGTGTGTTGATTTTCATCGAAAAATGTGGCTTGAATTTCCATTTTTTTTTTTTTTTTTACTCCCTTGAAGGTCTTCTTTTTCAAAGGGGTGATATACATATAGGGTGGATCAAATTTTTTTTTTGTTGGAAATCTGCGAACAGCCGGGTCGCAGTGATTGTGAAATTAAATAAAAACGATATGGTAAAAATTTACATACTTTTAATTTTATTTTTCCAACTAGTAAAATTTACCTCAAAAATTAATTTTTTTGAAAATTTTTTCCACTAATGCGTGCCTAGAAGGATCACTGGCGTTGAGTTTTCATTATTACCCTCCCTTTTTTTTGGAAAAGTTTTTCTACACTTCAATTTTTTCATAATTTTCTGAAAAAAATAAAAAAAATTTCTTTGAAAAAAAGCAACCCTGAAATAGATTTAAAACATCGATTTTGAATGATCAAGCTCAATGTTTCAAGTTTGCTTCTTATAGAATATTTTTCAGAAGTGCACAAATAACGAGGGTTTTGTGTTTTTCAACAATTTTTTAAATTGCTTAACTTTTTTTTTTTTTTTTTGAATAAATCCTTAGTTGAATGGATAGAGTATATTTATGTACCTCCGATTTATTCAAGGTTGGTTTTCAGTGGTCTTATTCTGTTCAGGAGTTTCCAGAAGTTGTCCCAGCGTACAGAAAAAAAAGTATAAATGATTCAAAAAAATGTGAGAAAAAAATTAAAATTTGCATTTGACAGTCAAAAATGGATTAAAGTGTACCTTTTGATGAAATTTCAAAAGAACAATTTTTTAATCTTTAACTAATTTTTTTTGTAAAGTTTGAAAAATGATTTTTTTTTTAACGCCATTAAGTACATCTGAAAAATCGATTATAAAAAACATAGAAAGTGACACTTTTAAGAGCGGGAGAGGGGGGGGGGGTAAATAGTGAGAAATTTTTGGTCCATGACCATTTTGAGTGGATATATTTATTATAATAATTCCATTTAAAAAGGATTTTTTTTCAAAAAATTTTTGAACTTGGAGTCAATTTTGGAAATTGAAAAAATGAAGTTTGAGGGTTGAAAATTTTGCCATATCATTTTGAAGTAATTTTGGAACTATTGTGACATTGAAATTTGTAGATTTCCAAAAAAAAAAACAACAACATCGTATTAATATGTACTGGAATGAGCGAAATTTTGTTTTTTTTTGAAAATCTGCAAAAGGCGGAGCCAAAATAGTTGCGAAATGAACTCAAATAGATGTGGTAAAAATTTCAACCCTCCAACTTAATTTTTTTAACTTGCAAAACTCACTTTGAGGTGAAAAATATTCAAAACTTTTCAAAAAATCTGATAGAAATGGAATTATTATACAGGTTTAAGAGAAAGTCACTTTTCATCTGAATTCTATTTTGACAACTATTTGAGCGTTGGAATCAAATTTGACTTCTAAAGAGGATATTCGTGTCAATTTATGAGGTCTGCAATCTGCTGTTCTAGATTGATGAGAGTTTCTACCTTTTGGACTCAAATTGAGCTCGAAAAAGGGGTGTTAAAATTTCAAAAATGAACACAGATGTGTATCTGATTTGGTATATGGGTTGTCTAATTCGATATTTCGGAACTTTGAAACACTCAAAATCTAAGACAATTTTGAAGCTTGGTAAATTGACACCAATTCCAAAAATTAAGCAAATTTTGGATTTTGAATCTTCCTTTTCAGAAACCCAATTTGGATCCAACGGTTAAATGGTTGTCAAAATCAAATTCTAAAATCTTAAAAACCTCTATATTAGAATCATTCAATTTTTGGCTCGTTGAAATTTGTACCTACAGAGCCCATATAGTAAATTCGATACTCATTTGTGTGCATTTTGCGAGATTTTGAAATTTTAACACGCCTTTTTCGAGCCCAATTTCGGCCCAAAGGTAAGGAAATCTCAATAAATTTAGAACAGCAGATTTTAGACCTCCATAAGTTGATATCATTGTTAAAAATTTGCTAAATTTTGGATTTTGAACACCCCCCCTCCCCCGCATCTTTGGAAACCCAATTTGGGTTCAACGCTCAAATGTTTGTCAAAATTTAATTCCACGATCACAAAAACTTCTGTATTGAACTCATTCAATTTTTAACTCGCAGGAATTTATACCCGACTTGCATAGGCGAGAAATACTTATTTCAACGGGAATTTTTAAGTGTCACCTTTTTTTCTTTTCACCATAGCTTTGTCCTATGACCACCTAGAAAAAAATTAAAAAAACGAAAACGTTTGTCTTTTTTTAACTTTCTACAACGTTTGTCGGAACCTATTTTTCGAATTTTTCAGCATAACGGATCTATTCTTTTAGAAAGTTGCAACACTTTGAAGGATAGACACCCCCCTCCCCATCTCCACTTCAAATAAAGGGAACAGCTCTACATTATTTTCATTTTACTTAGTGGCGAGACGTATAGTGCCAGAAAAAATTCTACTAAAAAAGCATTAACAAGATTTTTGTGTATTATTGGTTCAATTCGAGATGTTCAAAAATGATTTCTTTCGGAAAGCTCTAGCTCCTCCCTGCGACCGTCTGGGGAAAAAAGTCAAAGAAGTAAAAAATGCTCTGCAATTTTTGTTTTGAATATTTTTTTCATAAGGGCGTTACTTGGGAGGTAATTGCCACAAAACAAACGTGGCACCCCTCTTGCCCTCCCCCCTCGCCCGGAGGACAAAATCTGCACGAATTTTGGGGAAGATCGAAAATATTGAAATACATACTTCATATAGCAGTACCTCTATACAAAATTTTCATTTTTCGTAAATTTGGGTTATTTCTGTGCTGAAATGACTATATTAAAAGCCATTGAAATTTTTGTACGATGATTGAAGAGTTCTGTGGAGATTGCAACTTATCACCTTTAATAAACGTCCGTTTGAATCATCAAGCCCCAATGAATATAGGAACAGGTATTGGCTAGAAAATCAGTCTGCAAAAACACCACGAGTATCTTACATCGAGATGAAAGTCATCTATTTCAGTACCTACTACTTACATACCTACATTGGAGAAGTTGTGAAGCGAGTAAGAAAAACGCGTGAGTGTTTATCAAGGTAAATTTTCCATTTAAAAATGTTTAGCATACAAACGATCCAAAATAATAAGGAAGTGATATCTTAATTTGCTACCCTAATGCTTTGACGGTGTAACCCGAGTACGGTCCATTAACGCAACGTGACGCCTATATACTTATAACAACTTGTTAACAACTTACCTGTAATATATAGCTCGATGTTTTATTACCAAGTACGTCGCTACGTTTACAGAATATGAAGCTGGTAGTATTTATTTTATTTTATTTTATTTTTCTCATTCGAATTATTCTGTGAAATTTGCCATCACTACAGCTACTTCGCATCCAGACGAAACATTATACAATACTGAACGCATTATTCGAACCCCTATATTCATGTTTCCATCTGACTAAAAACAAGGTAACCGCTGTGATGTGCAGTATTGTGTGCACATTCGACCTTATAAAAAGGCCCTCTACCTGTCCTCCAATCGCAGTTTTGATCCCTGCCCTTGTTCCGTGCTGTTTGAGCAACATACGCATAGCAGTCATGAAACGTCGAAAAAATAAATCGTCTACCATATTTCATCGACTCGTCTCTAATTTGATGGCGTTTTAACGTAATAAAATTTATTATCGTAGAATATTTTGCGGCCGTCAAGCTCCTGCGAATACTATTCGCAACGCACACGAAACGCGCCTGCATGATAAATAACACCTCGCGATGTAAAATTGACGAATAGTGTAATATAGAAAATTTACTATGTTAATACTCGTACGTACGTATAGTACGTGCTATAGGTATACATAGTATATACGCAGTTTAAATGCTTAGCTGTGCGTAAGTGTAATGCGGTTTTGAAAATTTTGTTTCAACTGAAACATATACTCATATATGTGTATATGTGTATGTGTGTGTGTGTGTCGAGGCATTCGCAGTATAAGTAATAGTGCAACGAATAGCTATGTATAGCTATAAGGTCTTAAAACTAAGCGAGAAACTCTCTAACGATGCTTCGCCGAAATATAAAGCTCTTTATGATTACCTAACCTACGAAGAGAATAGCACTGTGCTTGGGTATTAGTAGAGTGTGTACTGTGTAGCGTGTGGAGTATACAAAACCCGTGAAACAGACTGTAATCGACTTGAAATGCGTTTTGAATTGAGTATACTGTACATGATATGTGTATATGGTTACATACCTACCTACCTACCTACCTACCCATCTACCTAGTATCTACGTATTACCTTTGCGAAATATTTGGGCCTTTTTCTTCTCTTGACCCTTTTTTGATCATTAGCTAAATTTTCATTTGCTGTACAAATTTGCCAACGTTTCACCGAAATAATATTTCGTTGCTGCGAATGGTACATGGTGGTCCTCTATGTATGTATCCTTTCATCTTATTTTAGTTACTTTATACCTCGTCGAGCTAATTTGATCGGATTCGATGCTTAAAAGCACGTATGAATCGTTTCGAATATTATTTACATCGAATTTTACGCAAAATGAAGTATTAACTGGAGGTAGACCTATTGACTGACGAATGTGTGTAGTAAACTGAAACAGAATATCGAGTCTGTTTGGGAAGAAAAATTGGTGGAAAACGTATTTACATTCGTAGATTATTTTAGAAAAGACGAGTTTTGCTATCAAGCTGAGTGACTCTCTGGAAACTACCTAATTCCACGTATTTCTGTTTGGAGAAATTTGAATGAAATGTGAAGATTGATTTATTTCATTTGAATGGATTTTTTTTAAGATGAACTGTGTTGAAATACGTATAGGATAGAATTCGTTGGGATTCATCTTAAAATCGATAATTCTCAACGTTAAAATTACTCTGATTTGTGATGTTTGCAACGTTGAATTTTGCCATTTTCTTGACAAATTTTTGACACGGTTACAAAATCGTGAGTTTTACTATCTAAAATTTTTTATAAACGGTGCGTCTTCTTGTAACTTTATACCTAAGTCCATCGTCTTCATTTTTAAACATTTTTAATTAATTTATTGTCATGTTACGACATTTGTCAAATTTTTCTCCTTATTCATATGAATTGAGTAGGCTTACTTTGCTGCAAAATAGAGAAATTTTGAAGGTTTGATTGAATTCAGCGTGAAAAATTCATTCGAAATATTATTTTAATGGTTTAAAAATTTTGTTGTTGACCAATGATATCTGTTCAGTTTTCAACAGTCTTTCGCGATTCGTTATCATATTTTAGGTAATTTTTCACATTTTACATGTCTTCCTATTGTTGTGATTTTCAGGCAGTTTTTTGTCTTTTTAATCGTTTTCAATTTTTGACATGTGTATCTTAGGGCCTGCGGTTATTCTGTGGAAATCGTCTCATTTTTATGTAACTTTTTTTTTTTTCGGTGCTGCCAATCACAATGATTTTCCATCAGATTGAGCTCTTCGGTTGAAAAAGAGAAATTTAGCGTTAAAGTGTAATGTTGGCAATTGTTTTTTCACGAATTTAGATTAATTTTAGTAAAAGGAATAAAAGTAATGTTTGATTTTCGTATTTTGTGGTCGAATGTCTAACATGATTGTTCAATTTTTTAAACGATTTTTTCAAAGATTTTCAACGTTTTTTTTTTTTTTTTTCTATTATGATTTAGATGAATTATTACCCTATTTTTCAATTTTTTTTCATGATTTTGAATTAATTTCTGCACTTTTTACTCATTATTTGGGGAGAAGTTGACCTAATATGTAAAAAAAAAACACGTGAATTGTGAATTTAGCAGAAATTTGATAAAAATGGGCAAAAAAAAGGAAAATTGATTAAAAATCATTAAAATAATGTTGAAAAATAGGTGTGAAAAGTTGCGTAGATCACGAAAAAAATTGTCGAAAATCATCGAAAATTATGTAAAAATCAGATAGAAATGGCTACACAGCAAAAAAAAATGATGAAAAACCGTAAAACATGTCGAAAAATGGATGAAAATTGAGTTTAAATTAAATAAAAATGGTCATAGTTGCTAAAAATCTATCAAAATCCATTAAAAAAATGTTAAAAAATGGATGCAAATTGATTTAAAACATGAAAAAAATATTTCAAAAGTTTTCGAAAATTGAGTGAAAATTTGATGTAAATGGATAGAAAGTGCAAAAAATTGATCAAAAACCATGAAATGACGTTGAAAAAAAGTGAAAATTGACCTGAATTACAAAGAAATGTTGAAAAATCAGTGAAAATTTATCTAAATTCTGAAAAAAAGCGTTGAAAATATTGGAAAATTGGAAAAAATTTTACGAAACTGGGTGAAAATTGACGTGAAATAACTAAAGAATAGATGAATAATGCAAAAAATTAATGAAAAATTACGAAAAAATGTTAAAATATGAAAAAAAAAATTATTTGAATCTTTGAATGTTGGGAAACATTTGACGAAAATTAGTGAAAATTGGCATAAAATATCAAAAACATAGCTTAAAATCATCGAACATTTAGTAACAATTTGATGAAAATAGATAAAAAGTGAAGAAAATCTATTATTTACTTGATTTTCATCGGTTTTTAAGAATTTTTTTCATATGTTAGGGTAATTTTCACCCATTTTTCAACATTTTTTGTGATTTTTGATCTATTTTCGACACTTTTTATCTATTTTAATCCAATTTTTATTTAATTTTCTTTGATTTTCAACAACTTGTTTCATAATTTTGGTCACTTTGCGTCCATTTTTAAAGACTTTTTTGTAATTTTTGGTAGATTTTTGTCACTTTGTACTCATTTTTATCAAAATTTTACTTAATTTCCGTTGATTTTCAACCATTTTTTTTTTATATTTCAGGTCAATTTTTACACATTTTTCAACGTTTTTCTGTGGTTTTTGATCAATTTTCGTCACTTTTTACCCATTTTCATTAAATTTTTATCCAATTTTCGATGATTTTTAATTTTTTTTTTTTTTTTATAATTTTGGTCAATTTTCGCCTATTTTTCCACTTTTTGTCGTGATTTTTAATTAATTATCTGTACTGTCTACCCATCTTTATCAGATTTTTACCTAATTTTCGATGATTGCTCATCGTGATTTTTAGATGAGGCAATCGAGGTGGTGAGGTAAGAAAGAGTATTTGAAGACTTGACATAAACTTTTTTATGATATCGAAGAATGATGTGAGATCGTAAAGATGATCTTGGAAACTAAGAGGGCACTAAGAAACATTTTATTACCTACCCAAGTATATTTTATCCGTCTACAAAATTTTTCAGTGGTTAGTTTTTCTTCGTCATGTACGAACTAAGCTTATATTATTCGCCTAAATAAAACGGAAATGAGAAGATATGGAGTTAGGATCAAGCAGGTACAAGAATTTTGTACTTTTCAGTACTCGTAAAAGAAATACATGAGAGTGTGTTCGGAATGTGGATATTTTCCAGACACATACGATTGAATGATCATTCGAGGAATAACTTTCCCATAACCTATCGAAAATTAGTTTAAAAATTACTTTTCTAGTTCTTTTTTTTTTGGCCAGGATATCGCGCAATGTTACTCATTTATTACTCCACCTTTTTTTTTTTTTAATTTTTTTTTGCATCCTGGGCGTTTATAATTGCTAAGATTTTTACGCCCAGTGTTTAAAAAGGGTCAGAAAGGTTAGGACTTGAATTTGGTGTAGGAGGTTAAGTTCTTTTATTAAGAGGAGGATTTTTTGCATGACTGTGGAGGAATCTGGAATGGAGTGAGTGTTTTCTGGGATGTTCAAGGTTTGTCTTTTTTGTTTCAAGTTGGAGCAGAGGAATACGAGGTGTTGGGTAGTGATGGGCTCGGAGTTGCAAAATTGACACGTAGGTTTGGGGGCTCGTAGATATA
>FIZR01028017.1:0-14473 GCA_900060175.1 Ferrisia virgata | reverse complement strand
AAATCTTTTCTTGTTTTTTTTTTTTTTTTTTTTTTTTTTTTTTTTTTCGAGGTAAGTCTGTTTCTGTCGGGAATCCACGATGCAGTTCGTGGTGGAAGTTCCTATGCTCGTCGTGATGATACCATTTCTGGTCATCGGCTGAAATCACACCCCGTCGTTAAATACCTTCATTTATACAAATGGTTGGTCAGTTTAAGGCAAGGGAATCCCGCCGCCTGCAACACTCTATTTGCGTGTGTCCGTAACTAAACGGACGTGTGATGTATCAAGTTCAAGTTTTATCGCGCAGACAATTGGTGCGCAGTTAGCGCGCCCAGCGGCGTCTTAGTTCTCAATCAACATCGAACATCGGATCGAGATCGGCATTGGGCATCGAGCATCGTTCTCACTTCCTCATCTGTAGTTCTATGCACCTTATACGCGTACTGTTGGGACTGGTAGCTAGGTAGTAGGTACCAGTCCAAGTACTTATGCACATGTACACTCGTACTGTGCACACATATGCGAACAGAAAATTACCAATAGGTTGAGATGGTGAGAGAGACTGTCGCTGACGCGAGGACATGCACAACAACGCACGCAATGCCACACCACACCACTGTCGCTAGTCTGCAATCCAGTCCAGTCCATTCCATTACCATTTGCTTTCGCCACTCGCCAGCTTGGCGAGTAATTTGCTGTCGCGTCACGTTACATCGCGTCGGTATCGCATTGCGTCGCTTCACGTCGCGTCGTATTGGTCCGTTGCCCGTGTCCGCATCCGCATCCGCTATCCGCATCCATCTGTACTCTGCCACTGCACTCGATGAGTCGAACAACGAACGGTGCAATGTGTTGTCGATCGTATAACGACGACGACGACCACGACGACGACCACGACGACGACAACGACCAAGAAGAAGACGATGGGTGGCGGGTGGCGTATGTACGCGTCTGCCGTGTATTTACACAGCGAGGAGGACAACAGTCTTGGTGGCGGTCGCTGGTGGTGATGGCGATGGTGATGCTGGTGCTGGTGGTGGGGGTGGGGTGGTGATGGCGACGGCGACGGCGACGGCGACGACGACGGCGGAGGCGGTGGTGGTAGTGATGATGATGATGTCGGCAGCGGTATTGTGTTATGGCGTTATGTTTTGCGCTATGCGCTCGCGTCAGTGTTGTTTCGGTGCTCGTAGCTATAGCATCTGCCTCGGTGGTTACCCTTTTAGCCTGCTCCATATTCACGTATTCGCCTTACGTAGCGTACGTACTCTACATACTCGTCGTACATTTCTATTATTCCATTGACACCTTATCTGCAGTTATCAGTTATCAGTGTTTACCATTCGAGTAGAAATTGTTTTGTTTCGTTTCGTTTTGCCGTGCTGTGTGGTGCTGTGTTTGTGTGCTGTGCGGTGCGGTGCTGTGCTGTGGTGCGTTGTATCGTGTCCTGTCCTGTCCTGTTCTGTCCTGTCCTGTCTTGTCCTGTCATCGTGACGTATCGCGTACTAGATATTGTAGCGAAGGACGGGACGTAATCGTTCGTTCATTCATTCCGAAAAGCTATCGGCAGCGGTGTAAGAGAATTTTTTTTTTTTTTTTTTTTTTTACCAAATGTCGTCGCCGCTTTATCAGAAAATTTCGTCGCGTCGCGTGTTGGTCGGCGTAGGCATCTTCTAGGAGACCTACTACACGTTTATACCAGTCGCGCCGTGTCGTCGTGTCGTCGGTTTTTCACCCACTCGCGCAGTGCACTTTTGGTCTCCTCGCAATATGCGTGCTGCAACCAGTACGATCTGTAGACTGCGTGTCGTACCCTGCTACATGGCACACGTGCAATTATCGTCGTCATCATTCGCTTCCGAATCTACTGCGAACGTATCGAATCGTCGCTTATAGTAGCTGGACTACTACTGACCTGAGATATCCTACGTGCGCGCGCGAGTTTTCTCGTCCGCGTCATTCGATTCCATCACAAATGCGATCATTAGTACGAGTATTTATCGAGGGCTATCCTCGTCGCAGCAGTCGTCGTCTTCTGCGTCGTCTTTGCCGATTCAACGACCGTTGTTTTTAATGCATTTCTGTTCGCTAGCGTAGCACGCCGACCCGACCCCACCCCACACCACACCACCATACCTTATCACGTATCTTTCGTTCGCGTTCGTATGCTGTAACTTTTCTTCGACGCATATCTCTGCGTGTTTGTCTGGCGGTTTTGCAGAACGCAGCATGCCGTTTATGGTTGACGTAATTGTCTGCAAATGTCGACGATGAAACTACGCGGTTTTTGCCGAGAATGAACTATGTAGATGTCGGTATAGATTGGTGAGTTCAATCCTCGTACTTATACTACTCTCTATGTATGGATGCGTGTATTTTTGTTTTTGCATCACCAACCTAGTACCTACTGTTATCGTCTACCTGACGGTACATGACCTCTTCTAATCTCTATTCGCGATCAGTACTGGCCGATGCTGGGTGCTGGGTATTCACAGCTACGCAGAGGTACAGACCTTGCTATTGCCAAGGGTAACGCGCGTCTTTATATGTAGGGTAGTCGGTAGTCGGTAGTAGGTAGCTAGCTAGGTACACTTGTACGTTTATGCAGATAGATGTACGCGTTGCGATACTCGTGTACACGCTGTACGTAAACGTAAGCGCTCAATTTTGAAAACTTTTCAACCGCCCGCAGGCTAGCTACGGTACAATTCAGTCTATAATATCACATACTTGCTGGGAGAACTGTGAAAAAGGCGGCACAGCGAAGAAAGGTAAAATTCAATTTTGCTAAACTTCCGTGTACGCGTGTAAGCAAATTGAAATGATTCGTGCGAGTTGTGTGACTCGACTCGAAAGCGTTTCGTTGTACGCAAGAAGAGTGACAGTAATCTTCAACAAGATCGTCTAGAAATATTGCTTGAAATTCGTTCGGATTCGATGCTCATTGGATCTCTCTCTCTCTCTCTCTGCATATATATGTGTAAATATGGCGCGCCACGCAGCGCTGCTCGAATAACTGTGTGCAACTTTGAATTCAACGCTATTAACGTACCAAGGAGTACAAGAAGGGAGGGAAGCGACTGTATAGCGGGTATCGAGTAAATATTTTAGGTTGTCTTTTTCATGCTACGAACGCTCCTACAATCTCGATCCTGCTTGCAATTGCAATGTCAGCCGAGCAACGTTACGAGGGTAAATTTTATATTGCAAAATCATCCAACTGGTTTCCTTTTCTCTGAACGTAACCGATATGCATATGTAGCTCTCTCTAGCTGTGTACGTACGTAACCGACGAATTATGTTAGTACTTCTCTGCACATGTACTGTCTAGCTGTTCTAATGCTAATGCTAATGCTAATGCTAATGCTATAGTGAAAAACGTCGACTATTTTCTTTGAAACTTTCATCGTCGATACGTATCGCCGGTCTACTATTTGCGAGAGAGTATGCGTCTGCCTAATGCCTACGTACACAAGTCGTACGAGTAACATGTACTTACATTACATACGGGTAGGTGCAAGTATAATATGTGTACGTATATCGTATTGAAGTGTGCGTACCGGTATAAATGCACGCTGCACGTGCAGCAAAGCGACGTAGTACACGAGTAAAGTACGCCGTACTGTATACAGGTATACAGTTATTTGCGAGATGACGAGAAGACGAGAGGACGAGAGGACGAGAGACGCTAAGAAACGGATTGACAACTACCTACTACCAACTATCTAGCTACCTGGACCTAGGACCTGCGCTATAACCAACTCGCCGTCGCAACCGGTTGCACTTACTTACAGCGCGTTATTGTCTCGTTATTGTAGCTTGCACATCGCTTATACCTGTTGTGTCTACTTACATACGCTTATTTCTTAGACTTGGCCTATCTACCCGAGTACCTACGAGCTACGTATAGAATTGCCTATTAACGCGAGTAAGTAGAGGTAATATGGCTTTGTTATTTGTTGGTTTTTGTAACGCGTCTACTTGCTTGGTTGCCAGCCACCGCACACCGGGCAACGGTATTTTTATGTCGCCTCGCCTCGCCTCGCCTCGCCTTACCGCGCTGCACCGCGCTGCACTGCGCTGCGCTGCTCTATATCGTGCAATACAGTTCTAGCGTAATGCGTAGTGTGTAGTGTAATGTATAAATGAGTAGTGAAGCCTGGAGCCTGGAGCCTGGAGCCTGGAGGATGGCGATGGCGATGGCGATGGCGATAGCACACTGAGACGGGCACAGTACATATCTATGTACAGCGGTGTAATATGTGTACGGTGTGCGGCCTAATATTGGTATGCATTCTCACTGCAGCATCTGAGCAGCGACTACGCGACTACCAAACGACACACACACACACACACGTGAAATGTACGTGTAGTCTCGTTCGTTTTACGCTCTTTAATCGCTTCGAAGTGACACGAACTCACCTAGGCGGTGGTGGGTACCTACGACCTACGAGTACTTACTCTCTTGCCGCAGTGTGCACGCACACGATACAAATTCACGCCGCACCGTAGTTGTGTACTCGTTGGTCCTAGGTAGAGTTGAGTAAAGTACAGCAGGTAGTTGGTAACTAAGTGATATATTCGTATAATTGTATACCGTATATTGTAGGTAATGTAGCTGTTCGGTTACGTACTCGTAGGAAGGAAGCTATAGCTATAGCTATAGATGTTTAAAAAAAAAACCAACAGCACCGTTCGAATACCGAATACCGAATACCGATACGACCGTGATCGCTTGTAGAGTTTCTTTTCACTTCGCCTATCTCGTTTCGGGGTTCGTATATCACCGGGTCCGGGTGGATGGGAACATCACTCGCTGTTACGAGTGGCTCCACCGGCAAGTTTTTGCTGGACGAAAATCAGAAAAATCGATGTTCGAAAATGATCAAAACTAATGGTGTACGCATTTCAAATAGTTCGTATCGAGTTTCGTTTTGTGGAAAAAATCGCGTTATCGCGCTCGCAGATATGAAAAGAGCGTAGTACCATGTGCATCGTCGACGAATAAAGTTTCTTACGGATATTCGATGGAATGCGATGTGATTTGAATTTTTTTTAGTTTATCAAATTTTCGAACTGATCGATCATTCCGAGTGTTCGGTGAGTATGATTCGTTTGATTCGTTTAGATAGTTTTGAAAAAGCCCCCCCCCCTCAACAGAGCTTTAGAGAGGTTTAAAATCTTATGCAGCCTATTAGCTTTTTTTTGTCTACACCATTGACCTACGTAAAAGTTTCACCCATAATCGAAGAATCCGTCACCCATATCTGCCATGCACAAAATATAAGTTTGCATGCGTATCGACAAATCTGATTCTAATAGGTGACCTTATATTTACTTTTTTCATTATTTTAGGCATTTTAAAATACATAGGTATATCGTGCTTACCGAATGGATTTTCGTAGCACGACTATGCTACAAAACGATCGGTCGCTACTAACTAGAAATCCGCGTTCGAGGTCGCTAAAAAACGGAATTTTAAATTTTGCGGCTCCATTGAGAAGGTTTTAACGGGGTGAAATTAAAAAATTGACCAAAAATCAGCGTTCAGCGACCCAAGGAAGCCCGCATATTACCCGGAAATCGAAGCGATCGATCAATTGGATTTTTCGTGCAGCAGAAACTCGCTGGTGGACTACTACTACTACTACTACTATTACTACTACTGCGAAATGTGTGCAATGTGCGATTATAAACTTTTTCAATACGGCATCTACCTACACTCTGTATTCGATCGAAGCTTACTAGGTGGGAGGGAGGGGGGGGGGGGGGGGGGGGGGGGGGGGGGGGTCAGCGCTCTAAACGACTGCGATTAAGCAAAAAATGTGCTATCTTTCGTCGAGCAATAGCGATGGTGATAAAAAAAAATAGGCACATGCTAGAAAATGAGCTCAGTTGTACCCTGACACAAAAATACGTACACACGACTGGTCGGATCGATACGTTCGTGTACACAAACGTTATTCGGAGCTCGTAATCGATGCGAAATACCGTCCGTCTACGCGATATTTTCAGTACGAATAGCGTATAAATTGGCGGCGACGCGACTCCTTAAAAATGAAGTGATATTAAATCGCGAAAAGCGAACAGAAGAACGTAGAACGTATGTGAAGCTTTTTGCTGTACACATCTCTGGTCAACGAGCGAATGAATGAGTTTGACAAGTTTCTTGTCATTGTGCATTTTTTTATTTTTTCGTCGAGTACGCGGCACGGCGTGCAAATTGGTTTCATATTTATTAGATAATCGCAACTGTGACTTAAAATTCATCTGTTGAAGGATATGCATTCGGTATGTGGGGTAAGTAGCCGTAGTAGGTAAAGGGGATTCTGGCAATGGGACTGCGTTACTGCCGCGTATGCCTTTCATACTTCATTGTTGGAACAGTTGTTGCGAGATCGGAAGGGAGGAAAAATGCGATGAGACAAAGGCGATGTTTTACGAGGTTACAATAGAGTGATGTCTGATGTTTGGCGAGGGTGCTTCGACGGCAGTCGCGGCGCGCACATTTTTCAAACTCAACTCCTCGAGACACACGTATAGAGAGCAGTCAGTACACACTAGTACGATGCGTACAGTGCTTGCATTTGCAGTGCAATGTACACGTCACTACGTACATATCTGATCTGTATCTAGTTTTCTACATTGTACTTACTACTCTGGTACTCTGGCCGTCTCCTGTAATTCATCCGCCATCGACATTCGCTCCGCTCCGCTCTCCCTTTTGCCTTTTGTTCGTTTCATCCCTTCGTCGTACGCAAGTACCTAATAACGAGTACATGTAGCATTATGTAGGATATGTACCTAGCTACCTAACTACCTACTCTTCCTAAATGCACCGCTACACTACATACTCGATTCTCGATTATTGTTCGAATATTATTATGTTCGGCATTTGTAAATCGAATGTTTAACGTTAGACGTTACAAGTTCTATTTTATGTACCCGATGTAATCGTAAGAATTACGACTGCGGTCACCATCCAGTCGGCAGTTAGACTTACACACACACACACACATATATAAATATATATAACTATATATGTATATATATACTCTATATTTTACTGTCCAAGTGGCAAATTTTTCGCATAAGAATATATTGAATTCTCAGTCTGTAGTCTGGATTTTTGCCGGTTACTCGTTAATAGGATCGGATCGAGATGTTACCGGCCCACAAAGACACCGAAACTCAAATTCTACTTTTGTGTTTCGTTGCTCTTGTACCAGCGTTGTAATTCTTTTTTTTTTTCTCCAAAAATAATGCTACGTATTTCGACTCCATCAAACTACAGACGTAAAATTTTGTACGGCGGCTCTTCGTGTCAGAGTTGATGTTTTTTTATTGTTTTTTTTTTTCCAATTTGTTTCGGTTTAGCTCGATGAATTTTCATAGTTGTACACGCGCAAGTACATATACGCGTATATATAACTAACTACCTACCTAGTACCTACTTACAGTACGTACCAATATAGCAATATCTACATAACGTATATGTATGTAACGTACGCAGTGTAGCCCTAACGAGTACTATATGCGGCAGGTTAGGTATAGCTACAACAGCATTATTACGTCATCGTGATTCCCACCGTGACGCGCAGTCAATAAAATACAAAACTCGCTTACGTTACTTTGGTTATCACCCCTTTTTTTTTATAGGCTCTGCTCTACTCTGCTGTGCTGTGCTGTGCTGTGCTGTGCTTTTGTTTTGTTAAGCTTCTCTACCTCTTCGTGGCTGTTTTCATTATAACGCGTTTATCTACCTTCACCAATATACCCCGCGTCAATTGTAATGAAATAGATACTCGCGTACTTACACATACGAGTACATCGTGCCAACAAGATGTACGGCGACACCAGATCAATAGGCAAATAGGCAGCAGCTAGCCTAGCTTGTAGCTACATTAAGGGTGGCGTGCAAAAAAATTACCCACGAGGCGAATGTAGGGACCTATACACTTAACCTACATACCAAACTTCAACTTCTCAGCTTAATTCAGGAGGAGGAGGAGGAGGAGGAGGAGGAGGAGGAGGAGGAGGGGGGAGAAGATGTCGAAACCCCCTCAAAAAGCACAGACGCGGTTGCTACTGAGTCTACGTACCGAGTTTACCAAGTGTAAGCTTCTTCGATCAATCTGGAGATGAGATAGGGAAGGAAGGGACAGACATTTTTCGCAAAAACCTCTCGTATCTCCCCTTCCAACCGATCCGGAAGGCTGATTTTTGCATATGCTGTACAACTTTGGATTGCCTATCGATCGGCTTAAAACGAAACATTTTTGGCGATTTTGATTCCTCTCAGCATCCCCCTTCTTGTGAACTCGAGGTCGTCCGCGTTCGTGTATATCTAATTTGCCGCCAAGCTCCCACCCAGCCTGTTGACCGCATTACAGCGATTTTGGTGTCAGTATCGAGCGGCGGAGTAAACGATTTTGGTCTTCCGGGCGAGCCAAAAATATAGATATCCGACTTGGCCAAAAATGGTCGTAATAATAATGCTCTAGGATCTGAAAACGAATTTTGTCGATACGACCGTTGCTCGATAAGGCTGTAAATAGGCTGGTTTTCATTGACAACGTAATTGGCTAAGACCTGTATGGTGTAGTACGTGAAACGTCGCCCGAGCTTGTTTTTAACGTCTCAGCTTTTTCGCTGTGTGCTTCCAGATTTAATAGCAGTTCACTACTGGTTGGTAGGTAGGTAGGTAGATAGGTAGGTAGGAGGTAGGTAAGTAGGTGCGAAATTTGAAATTGTCGAGCATTTGCATTCGTAGCGCCTAACTTGTGGGCCACTTTGCCGAGCAGCGACGCGCAGTAAGAACGATCGATGATTAATGTTTACGGTACGGCCCGGCACGACGCGACGTGACGTGACGAGACGCGTCCTCGCGTTATTTTTAGTCGCCGTATTTGTGAGAAATCAATCGGCCGCGTTACTATCATTACGCGGCGAGCTATTTTTAATCGGGTTTGTTAGTCGGTCGCGGTGCTCGATAATGGCAACCGTTATTGTTGGTCGTTCTCTAGGTTGTCCGAGTGAATGTGCCTGGCTGTTGCCTATACCTAGTACTCCATGTGCCACGCATTTCCAGTATGCGCCATTGCACATTCGTCGCCTGTGTTCTTCTTTTCACCCATTACTTACCCGGTTAGTAGCTGTTTTTTTTTACAATACTAGGTCTAACATCTGCCTACTTAGTTGTGTACGTCTCTACGTACTGTGTGTGTGTGTGTGTGTGTGTTCTGTCTTAGATGATTTTGAGTTTCGTTACCCTTTTCTATCCCGGCGAACGTGTTGACACCACGAGAATAATACCTGTCTCTA
This sequence comes from Ferrisia virgata, assembly GCA_900060175.1. NCBI lineage: Eukaryota > Metazoa > Arthropoda > Insecta > Hemiptera > Pseudococcidae > Ferrisia > Ferrisia virgata. The sequence goes on along the minus strand of FIZR01028017.1, from coordinate 5,167 downwards.
GAGAGCAGCCTTGATTCTTGTTTTGTAAATTAGCAAATAGCAATGTAATGCGTGCTGCGTACTTACTACTTGGCTGTATTTAAAAAATTGAAAAAATCAAATTTCACTCGTGCAAGTTATCAAATGCTAGAGGTGAAGCTAGCTAATCGCTGGTCAAGCGCGTGTGCCACCGCTGTGTATGTATAAAAATGACAATAGTTATACGTACTTAATGGTCGTAGAATAGAATAGATCGATGGTACACTCGAATATTCAAACATGTTACGAGTTGCAAGAGTTGAGATGATACGACACGATGGGCGATGATTGGTCACGGTAATTGAACCCGCGCCAGTGTACGGTATACCTTCGATGGCCGCCGCCGCCGCCGCCGCCGCCGCCGATATGTTGTTAAGACAAATTCCAAACTACTCGACCGCAGCGGGTAGTCGCCACCACAAGCATTCTTTACCTCGTCGCACCGCATCTGGCGCCTTCTTAGGTACCAAACTGGTAACTATTACATACTTATAAACTCACTGTACGTATACGGCACGTATACGCATAGGCGTAGTATTGCTATATCTACGTTTTCTGCTGATATTCGTGGGTCTAGCAGGTATACAATACATATACGCGCATACTTACTACTTGCATACACACGTCTATCGTACAAAGCTAAACGAAATGGTATCAGTATCTACTTCTACTTCTACTTCTACTTACATTCAGTATGCGAGCGTACGTCTGTGTGGTGCAGTGTGGTGTAGCGTGGCGTGGTGTGGCACTGTGGAGCACTGGACGTCAACTCTTGCCCTCCATTCAGCAACGAGCGAGCAACCACATATACGGAGATGTAGGTGTACGCATTCAGCTTGCTATCCGAGTCATCAAAGATGGAACGCGTTGTCTGGTTGCGTTAGTGGGAGTGCCAGTGCCAGTGCCAGTGCCAGTGCCAATGACGATGAGAAATGAGAATACTGATTGATAGAAGATTTTTAGCGAATATCATGTCACAATCACAGCGATAGCATTTTAAGACACGTAAGGTACTACGTATAGATGTTGTGTGCTCTGTATGTACGAGGGTACGGTATATCACTTCGCATCGCATCGCATCGCATCGCATCGTAACGTACTGGTTTCCAAGTTAACGTGACGGCTGTGTGCCATGTGGGATGTGCGTGACATTTGTTCGCGGGCTTCTCTCTCTCTATTTCTCACCGTTCCTCACTGTTGGTCTTATTTGTGCGGCGGTAGGTGTTGGTGGTATACCGCGTCGAATACGAGTAGTCGACACTTCACACTAAAAGTGAGGGTACCACAGATGCGCCCAGGCCGGTAACAAAACTGCGGTCCAATACTCGTAGTCGTATGTACGCCAAGTAATAAGCCAAATTTCAGCGTGCTGTAAGTTTTACGAAATTCGCAGTCGCATGTTCCTATACGAAAAGTACCCGCGCCCGGAGTTCGAAGGAGGAGAGAAATGAGAAAGAAGGTGGCTGGCTTCAGCAACTGAGACGCACGTCATATGCGCCCTCCCCCCTCCTCCCCTCCAAAATATGTGTACATATACCGTATAGATGTGTACTTGCAGTGCAATCATCACTACGGCAGCGAAGAGCGAACCCGTCATATTATAGCTAAACGATAAGTGTACTACCAAGAAGTAGAGCCACGATCTTCGTACCCGGACTTCCCCCGCTCGTTAGTCGATGATTTTATTCGTTCTTTCTTTTATACCTGCGTATTTTTCCTCGCATCGAGTGTGATTTTTGTGTTTTTGTTTTGTTTTGTTTTGTTTTGTTATACTTGTGTGGTAAGTATGGTAAGTATGGTACGTGTATGCATATGCGTGTAGGTATTCGTCGTTGTTGTTGTTTTTTATCAAGGTCGTTTCGCCGGTGTAACTTTTACCGATGCTCACTCGCTCAGCCTGGGTAAAGGAGGTGAGTGAGTGAGTGCCAATCGCCAATCGCCAATCGCCAATCGTCAATCGACACTGGCCAGACTACGTTATGTCATTGGTATTGGTTGGTTGATTGCTTAGTTGTCGGTGCTATATAATCTCCTTTCGGCAACTCTGCGTATTAGCGTACTTTCGTTATTCTTATCCGCTGTTCAGCGTCGTTGTTATTTCATCTCGGTACTCAGGTACGGATATGGTATACCGTAGTGGCCTGCTGTACGAATCCTTACGCCTGTTACGTACTCGTTACAGACGTACGCGAGTATTACGTAATACGTTTGGTCTGACGATGCGCGTGCCAAGTAACCGATACCATGCTCGCCTTCTTCGTATTTTACCTATTACCCATCTTCTTACCGGCAACTCCGTACCAAAACATTCCGGCGCGACGCGCGATTTTTCAAGTTGCGTTCTTCTTCTCAACAAAACGTTACCGAAACTTTTTTTTTTTTTTTTTCTCGCTCCCCGTACGAAGCGCTTCTAGTTTACACTTTATCGCTTTTCCTCGAATTACAATTTTCTAGACTTATAACTACTTATAACTAGTAAACTCGAAGACTTGAAATTTTGAGACTTCTTAGTCTGTACATCTGTTCCAAATAAATGATAATAATAATAATAATAATAATAATAATAATAATAATAAATCGTAAGTTTTGTCTCTTCTTCTCCCCTTCTTGGTCAAGGCCGGGTATTATTCGTCGCTATCGGGTGTATTTTAGAGTCGATTAAGGAAACTGAGATGGCTACGTTCGATATTAGGCTGCATTGATCTTGCTAGTATACCTACGGAGACTATGTCCCTCCGTATAGGACCTATGCCTTGGCTGCGTTCGGATACTTGAAGGGTCGGCCTTGCTTACGCATAGGCCGTTACTTCTTCTCGATCAATGCCTCCGTGGCAAAGGTCGCGAAAGGCTGTCCCTCGGTACCGAAGAAATTCCGGTAAAGCGCGCAGCCACTCCCCGGCGAGTTGCAGGTCGGTTCTCGGGGTGTTCCTGGCTTTCTTTCTGGTTTCATCGGGGCAGCCGAATATGATATGCGAACTGTCCTCGACTACTCCCAGCGTCGTCATTTCCACATCCGAGCCAGTTAGGCGTGGGTTTTCTTCTTCGGCTTTTCGTACAAGCACTTACCTATATTCCCATGTTCGGTCGATAGTTGGGTACTGTACGTTGACAAAGCCAGGCCTTGCTGCAGTCGTCTTCGGATATGCGGGATGAATCTTCTGGTCTTCGCGGTCTCTGACGCCTCCCACCTTTCCCGCCATAGCTCGACTGCCTTATTGCAGCACTGCTCCCTCAGTCCACGGCGTAACGCAGTCGTTTCACCTCTGGGGCAGCAGCGCATATGCTTCTTTTGCCATTTGATTTCCAGATCAATCGGCATATGCGCATCCGCTGATCGCTTGAAGTGACTCCACTCGACGTTGAGAGTAGCCGCCCCCCCCGTCACGCTCAGCAAAGCCTGCCTCTGACTTCTTTGGAGCTAGGTGCGGTATTCGAATTTGAAACTCGGTCGAATCTAATTCAATTTTAAAAACTTGGTCGTTTGGTCACGAATCTCAGGCGTTCTGCAGTATCTTCACCGCCACCCTCTTCACTACCATCCAGTTAGAAATAACAAAGCCTGCGAGATGAAAGGTACCACCGATCTATTGTGTAACAAATGCGCTCGTGTATTACGAACGGCGAGACGAAAATGCATTTATTTACAGTAGCTAGCTAGCTGTATCTTGCTGAGGAAAAACGAAGCAACGTAGAGTTCGTGTCGACGTTTAGTACTGCGCAGTTTTCATTTAGCAAACCTTTGGTACGGCTACAACTATTCGATGATCGACTGCAACTCGCTGAAACAAGCAAACCCGCCAATAAAATCACCACAAGTTCGCAAGTTCGTAACAAAGCCTCTGCGCTGAACATTTTTTTTTCTTTTTTTCTTTTTTTCTTTTTTTCTTATCGTATTTCACGGAACACCGTAGTATTAGAATACGGGCATATGTCCGCCCCTGTTGTTCAGTGTTATACGAAGCGAACTGCCTTATCGTCGCCATATTATCCTGCGGAATTGTAAATATCCGACGCGCGCGAAAATAGTCTCGATAATTTTTTGATATTCCTCCGCACTGGCCGCTTCCGACGCATCGTCGGTAGTGTGCTGGTTTTCTTGGACAATGCGACGCGACGTGCAAATCGAACGCGATTTATCCGTTCGAAATGCACAGAACCGATTATTGTACGTAAGACTTTACTGCGCGTATAGTACGGTGCTGCTCGCTGCCGAGTGATCGCCCAAAATCTTGTCTACGCGCGCTGCGCTATTCGATGAAAACAAATTTGTAAAAATTTCGTTCCCCTCGTAACGAGTAATGCATACGCGCGCGTACAAGTACGTCGTCGCCGCCGCGCCGCCGCGCCGCTGGACTTGAACCTCGAGTGCCCTGCGGCACGGATTTATATACGTCGTACATCGACAACTTTGGCGATCAATTTCCAACGTGTAATGGCGCATTTTAATGGCGCGCTGCCATTAAAATTCGAAAATTTATTTTTTCGCCGTCACCTTAACGCCGAATTGCGGAGTGTGTGTTGAGATAACTGGCCGCATAGACGTTCTGTGAAACTTGAAATATTTCATTACGGGCCCGAAAGTCGAAAAATTTCAGCATTAACTAACGCTCGTATAGGAGCGGTGTTCGGTGTTTTTATACTGTTCAGCTTTTAGCTGTTTAGAGTTAAGCGAAGGGAAGAACGACCGAGACTACGCGTTATTTACCCCGAGTACCTGCTGCAGGGTACGCGGTGGCGAAACATTTTTTTACATTTTTTTTTTTCACCCTTGTGTTTAATATTATTTGTTGGTTTTGTTTTTTTCTTTTTTCATGTCAGGGAGTGGACGCCGCAACAGCAACTGTCTGTGGTGACAACAGTGTGGGGCGTTACGCCCTCCACGCAATCTGGACCGCATCTTCATTCTCATCCGTATCATTCCGGCCCCGAAAATTCCAAATATCATAACTCGAGTTTACCGTTTGGTTACAGACAAGCGAATCCGCGGTTAGTATCGCAATACATTTATTTACATACACATAAGTACCACCACCTACCTTCTTCTAATACCACACACACACACACACACACACACACACACACACACACACACATACACCTACAACGTTTCTTGTTTCTTCATCATCGCTCGGCTCCCCCCCCCCCCCCC
>FIZR01028013.1:0-13728 GCA_900060175.1 Ferrisia virgata | reverse complement strand
TCACCGTCGTCATCTCCACTACCGCCATACCCAAGTTGGAATGTAAATAAAATATATTCGCGTAACCGACAAATACCATCGCTACGATTACGTATCTTTTGGGAATGGTACATTTTGAACCTAGTTTCATCGTACAATTGAATATGAATTAAACGATACGATCCTGGTCTCGAGTTGAACTGAATTCATCTCTTTCATCATTTGTTAGTCTTTGTTTGGAGATTTTTTACCGCAGATAATCCTCGAATTTATGTTTTTATGGAGGTAATGTGATAATGAAATTACGAGAAAGATAATGGTTTACGATTATCATTACTCGTTATATATTTAGGTACTTACTTCAAATTTAATTGAACGTTGTTTGTTTGCTGTGAAAATGTGAAGTAGTTCAGTGGATGGTGTATCGTGTTATATTTATTCCATAATTTTTAAAATAGCCGAAAAGTTTTTACCACGTGTAATTCCCATTATTTACACATCTTAAAGAATGAATGAATGTTTATTTACTCTCCATTCAGATGAAAACACTTGTTTCTGCATCGGTGAGTTGGAAAATACAAAACAAAAAAAAATATTGGAAAAAAACTATCCCTTTGTGATACTTTCAGCCAGCCTCATTTTTTATGACATATTGTAAATGAAAACCATCCTATTACAGTCCATCGACCTTTGGCTGTTGAAGGAGGAAGAATATCAACGAAATCCGTTTTGGCGTCCCAGAAGACCATTACGACCATTTTTAGCTATGTCAGTAATTTTATTCCCCCCCTTCCATTAAAAAATTATTAGGCTCAATGCGATACCGATTAAAATCGGAAAAATTTGATCAGTGGACTTAGATTGGCCCTAGATTTGATATTTTTGAAAGGGGATGACTTCGTATGAAAATTCAGTCATGCTCAAATTTAGGGGAGGGTGTGCTGAAAGGCTAAAATTGAAAAAATTATTCTTTTTTAAGCCAATCGAAAGAGAATTAAAAGTTGTGTAACATATCTAAAATTTAGCCTCCTTAGTCAATTAAAATGGGATATACTATGAGGGGAGATTCACCTTTTTTGACGTTGAAAAAAACATCTCTTCTCAAAATCAAGGTGGAGGGTTGAAAGTTGGCTTGTACATTAAGTAGAGGCACCAAGATGCGTCTTTTGGAGTTAGATTTTTCAACCCCATTGCACCCTCTTTCAGCTCGGAGAATGTAGTTTTTTTTGGCCATTTTTTTATTTTTCAAGTTTATAACACGCGAACTATCTTCCAAATTGAACTAGCTGGTTAATTACTGATGTTGTTTTGGAGATTTTTACTTTTCAATCCCATCACACCTCCTCACGGTTTAAAAAATGTAATTTTCTAGTCGTTTTTTTTTAAATTTGTGGCACCCACAACTCTCCTCCAAATTGAGCTAGAGAGTTGAAATTTGGTATCTGAACTTAGTAAGGATCGTATAGAAAAAATATCGCCGAACCCTTCTTCTTTATGGACAATTTACATGTTTACTTTTCTTTAGGAAAATCAGGCTCAAAAAAAGCAACACTTTGCGATTTTTCTTTCTTTATCAAGCGGTAGAGAAGGAGGTTGATTTTGGAGTGAAATAGTTTAAATCCTAAAAGGCACATTTTAGGACGGAAGTAGGCATTCGAGCGACCTCAAATAAGTAACGATTAATTTTTTGAATTCTGACCACATGGAGGGGGACGTTTAGAAAAACTGGATCAAAAAGATAAGCCGATTATCAAACTCAGTTTTCATAAATTATTATAAATCCATGTGCCATTTCACTTTTACCATTTTTTTGAATTTTGACCAAAATTGAGAATCCCCGTACCTCCCAGCGGTGCTGAGATCCCATTTCAAAAATTAATCAGTCAAAATTAGCATAAAAAGTTCTATTCGTGTTGATTTTTTCAGATTTTTAAATCGTAGCTTTCAACCTTTATACTCATCATGAAAAGTTGAGCTTTAATCTAAAAAGTTCGAATTCGAGCTTTCAAAATTTTGAACGTAAATTCTGAATTTTTGTTGAATTACCAACGAAATCGCGCAAACAGATTTATTCTAGGCCTAACCAATCTTAAAATATGAGCCTTCAAAGTTCAGCTGTTTAACCAAAGATTATCACTATCCGAAAATTCAAAAATTGTAAGCCCCCCTCCCCCCATGATGAGTAAAGGCCGAAATAACGATGATTTTTTTCACTAAATCACCGAGAGGAACTCGTAAAAAAATGTTGAGCGAAATTGAAAGACCCGAGTTACTTCTGCAAAAAGATGCAATAGAGTAAAAAAGACAAAACTTCCAAATGATACCTTATTTAAGGTACATACCAACCCTACATGCCTATTTTCAAGCCTCTTACTTGATTTGTTAGAGAGTAATGCAAAGAACCAATTATTTATTTTTCATGGTTTAGAGAGTGAGGGGAAACCGCCCCCACCCGTTCGTGTTCAATATCCTCCCTCTGAAATGATGTAGCAGGATGATTTTCAAATGTGTTATACAATTTATCATTCTTCAGAGATTGGTTCAAAAACGAACAATGTTGGTGATTTTTACCAACCCCCCTCCCCACCCCCACCCTACACCACAATTTCTGGACATTGCTAAATTTTGATTCAAGGTCATATCTTAACTCATATGTATCTAATTTGTCACCAATAAAAGAGTATTTGCTAAATTTGGGTGACTGCGGTCTGTATGAAGACGATTGAATGATTTTAGTACTTTGGCTTTTCGAGCCTGATTTTGATAGGAGGCTTTTGCAATGTTCTTTCTCGATCAGTGGTAGGGGTACAAATAGATATCATATGAAATACCTGAAACCCTCAAAACAACATGTAGGACACCTATTATTTAATATTTTTTCTTTTGTGGATCCTAATCCAAATCTACATATCAAATTTCAAACCCATTCCCCAATTTAGACTTAGAGGGGAGATATGAGAAAGACAAACTCAAAAAGTACGCTCAATTGTTCAAAAACTAATCGATTGAGGCTGTCCCGAGGGGAGGCAGGGAGACCATAAACTCGAAACTCCCAAAAAGTCAAATCCGCGACTTCTTAAATCTGTAATTAGGGGGGGGGGGCAGAGGGTTAATGTAATCATACTAAATTTTGAAAACGGAATATTCTTTTGAAATTGCTCGTTTGTTACATTTTTAGATGCCTGCGTAGCTCTACCAATGGGGGAGAAGTGGTTTCTAGCGAACCCCTTGAACTTGCATCTACCCCAATTACGCAATAATGCTGACGCTATTTCTTAACTTGGTGGTGTCTGTGTTAGCGTAGGATGAAATGATTCGAATTATTTACAAATTGAAGTTGGGAATTGTATTATGGTATCTGAACTATCTACCTGATGTTATCTTTTTTAACATTCTCGAGTTCTTTTGGATTTAGTCAATCGATTGAATAATGCTGTATGGAGTAGGGTGAGGTAAAGTCTTCTTTAGCAGGTATCATTCTAAAAACAGATGTATGAAAAAAGTAGGAATGGAACTGCACGAATTAATTTTACATTGGAATTGTTGAATCGATTTGGGATTAATTCATCGTATACGAGTATGTGGATACTACATTAGTACCTAATGTTGATAAAGGTAAACAACGTGTATATAAAGATGGGAATACTTACTCCCTTCTTCTTTAAAATTCTAATTAATCTTATCAGTTATCTAACAATGATACGACCAGTCGATCGGGTATGATTGTGTCCCAGTTATCTATGAATAAAAATAAATTATCACGTGTTTCCAATCACAACATCGAGCAAATACGTGTTCTCTACAGCTAATTATCTATTTTACTCGTATATACCTATGTACTTAAGCTGTCAAGGTAATATTCTTATCGAAGAACCATAAATGAATTAGACGGTTCAAGAGTCGTGTAAATGGATATTCGATGAATTGGCTAAAAAATGAAATACGAATGCGAACAGTATTATACTTAACTGTCTTCAATGTGCTATGTTTACGATGAAACGATGTATTACCTGAGGAAAAAAAAGTAGGCTTGTGTACTTAAATTGAGACAAAATTCTGCGAATCAATGTTTCCCAAACGATACGTGATCGTGTTAATGGTATTCATCGGATACCTGAACATGTTCTATTTACATACAAATCTGGGCATGGCTGTGGTAGAAATGACAACAATTAAGAATACAACGTTCGAAAATGGCACGACCCAATTGGTGAGTGATTTCTTTTGTTTGAATTTGTAATGGTGAATCTGTTTAGTTATTAAAAAGGTACGTATATTTTAGTATTGTAACCGTTGTTTTTTTACCTTTTGTCTTAGAAAGCAGATTTTAACTGGAATTCCAAAGAGAAAGGGATCATATTGAGCACTTTTTCGTATGGTAGATTATTCAGCCCATTAGGTGGTCTTCTATCTGGACGATTCGGAGGAAGTACGATTTATTCTATGGGAATTCTAGTCACCGCTTCGGTTACATTTTTCAGTCCTATTTTCTTACACATGCATTTCAACGTTTTCGTCATTACCAACATAATACTCGGAGCTTTCGAGGTTAATTAAATTATTTTATTGTTTTTTAAAATTTGAAAATTGTTAAAATACCGAGAAGCTAATCGTGTTAAAAACAATCAGAATGAAATGTCATAAATAGGCTTTCTCGTACGCCAGCGTTACTCAGCTTTTTTCACGTTGGGCACCTCCTAACGAGCGTACCAAATTTGTATCGTTTAGTATTATTGGTATGTACATGGGATCTGTAGTATCGTTTATGGTTTCCGGATGGATACTGAAAACTTTGGGATGGGAGAAATTGTTCTATTTTAGTGGTGAGTATTTGATAAACAGCCCATATTCTTGAACCATTAAAATAATTTCGAAATCTTCCATCTTTAGGAACGACATCTTTCCTATGGTTTTGGATTTGGTTTTTCGTGGTTAAAAATGATCCTGCGGATGATAAATATATTAGTGATGCAGAACGACGGTACATTCAAGAAAAAGTAAACTCCAACTATAGAGGGGAAAAAGTAGGCCATCGATAGTACTTGATAAATTTCAAATTTTGAATTTAAGTTTGCAGTAACAACGAGTGATTTAATGAGCATTTATTTTTACAGCTAGTGTACCCCTGGAGACGTATTTTAACTTGTATGCCATTCTGGGCCGGTTGTTTGGCCAAGTTTTCTGTCGGATGTGGTTATACATTTACTGCTATTTATTTGCCACAATATATAAGAGGTAGGATTTTTCATTTTAATGCAACCGTAAATGATATTAGTAGCAAAGACGTATTTTCATTTCAGATACTAACGATATAGATATCAAACAAATTGGATATATTTCGACCATACCTCAAATTTGTGCTATAATCTCGACGCCACTTAATGGTCTCATTGGTGATTACATCAAATCTCATAAAATCTTATCTATTACAAATGTTGGTTGAAATTTCTTTCGTAATATTAAAATTAGGTATTTTTCATCTAACAAGACTGATTCGATTTCGAACATTCAACTTACAGGTTCATAAACTTTACACCAGCATCGGCGTATTCTCCGGAGCTTTAGTCTACTGTACGGTTGCACTATGGTCGAATTTCACCGCTAATATGGTGGCTATTTCAGTATTCCAGTTTTTTAGCACGTTTGCTATGACCGATATATTGTAAGTAATTGAGTAAATTTTAGTCCCATTATCAGATATGTGTAGATTCGTTATTGATAATTCATCTATTTCTAAAATCTTTAATGATGTATCATTTTCAGGGTTTTATTTCTTGATCTGGCTCCCAAATACGCTTCATTTTTGAACTCTATTGCAAATATATTCTTCACTAGCTCTGGTATTATTACTCCGGTGCTGGTGGGACTTGTTGTTACCTCACACGTATGTTTTTTAAAGTATATCGATTCGATTACACGAATCACTACAATACGAGACTATCGTATCTTGATGGTATTTACAATTAGTATCATTATTATCATTTTTACAGAGCAAACTTCAATGGGATATATGTTTCTATACCCTATGCGGTGTTTATTTATTTGCTGGTCTAGTTTATCTCAGATTTGGGTCCGGTGAACTTCGTTCATGGGCTAATTATAGCGGTGACAAAAAATTAAATCAAACTGGCAACAAAAGTGAAATTCAATCTCACTGAACTGATTGTATGACAGAAATATATAAACTTCAATTTTACGTATGCAGTATCTTTTTTTTAACGATATCGCTTCTTTTACAAGCAAAATTTAATATCAAAATATAACGTCGTTCTGCTTCGTTTTTTCGTATGGTCAAAAAAGCTTACTGGTAAGCTTGAAAAATCTTATTTAGAAAAAAAACACTCGAAAATCAAGTTTAAAAATTCAGAAAAAAAATGTTACTGTTTTCAGTAGCTTCTCATTCTCTTAACTAGAATTAGAATTAACATTATTTTATAAAAAAAAAAAAAAAAAAAACGTGGTGAATTAAAATTCATGCTAGATAGTCGTTATCAATGTTTCAATTTTATTTTTGATTTAAAAAAAAATGATAAAATGTAGGATTAAAATCAATTTTAAAAATGTAAGAGAATTTTAGAATGCTATGAAATAAATGAAATAGATGGATAATCTAGTTTTCCATCGATTAATGATTATAATTTTAAAAACAGATTGAAAAATGAAAAACATATCTTGTATTCTTGGACGGATATACTTGCATTTAAGTAATTTATTTCGATTAATAACAGTATATTACGTCGATGATTATATTTGTTTATGTACTTTTATAGTTGAAGTTGATGCTTGATGAAGTATTATTGGAATATATGTTTCGAATGATATTATTCAATCGTCGTAGAACTTTCAACAAATTATACTACTTTACTTTGCTCAATCTCGTTATCAGTTGTTCATTTAGTTACAATTCGAAAACTATCACACATTTTGCTTTGATGCTAAAATATCTTCAATCATTTCATCAAATTAACACTAGTTTTACCTATGTACTTTGCTCAATCTCGTCATCAGTTTTTAATTTAGTTTAAATTTGAAAGCGATCTTATATTTTGTTCGATACTACATCTGATCATTCATTAGTTGTTTTGTGTATTCTCATTCTTTCGTAGTTCTGATTGTACCTCAAAAAGTAAAAACTCTCCGTCTCAACACTAAGTAACAATGAAGCGTTGTTGGTTTCATAGAAATGTATAACTATGATGATGTACATATATTGTATAAAATGAAACTGACGGATATTTATCTAATCAATTCAATCGGTGTTGTTTGTTATATCAAATGACAGGATCTTACAGCATTTAAACTTGTGCAAAAAGTCATATCGAGGAGCATTGTGAAATCAAAGATTGAAACTCCATAGTTTTGAATTTATCTTATTACAGTTTACTGATACATGTGAATAATGAAACTTGCACAAGTTTTAGAAATTTGATCTCGCAACACCCAATTCTAGTTGTTTGAGCAGTTGAGATTGAGTAATGAAATGAATTAACTAGCAATTGCAATTAAATACCAATATAATAAGTAGATATTTATATTATGTTATTATTGAGAAATCGTAAACTGAAAAATGCGATTTGAAAGTAATATGTACGATGATTAGTTACTCAAGTATTTAGTTTGAAGCTTGCTTTGTTATGAAATTCAATTTTTGATAATGCATAGTAGGCCTATGTAAATTTCAAAACGTTCAAATACAGGTATAAATACTTATATTTTATATTATAGATTCGATATCTGTAATGGCTCATAACCTGTCAAGTCTTAATAAATAAAATAAGGAAATCAAATCAATTAGATTTCGACTAAGTAGCCTGGATTTTTCAAATCTGTTTTGTTCGGTGATATTCATCTCATTAAGTTGGTAAAATTTTACGTTGCGCAGGTGGTCACAATGCGTTGGTCGAGCTCATTATTCGGTTCGTTTCTATATGAACGTTGAAACGATGATCTGAGTTAGTTGAGTTCGGTTGGTTCTTGCTCATGGTATAGTCGTTGTTCTTTGTGTTTTAAAATGATACCAATTTCAACGTGCACATTTTGCTTTGCTTCCTTTATTAGATTATCGTTTCGTTTTCGATGGTAGTTATCTTTAAATTCTTGTGGTAAAATCTTGCTCATAATACGTTTTTGTTAGCAATGCTTTATCCTGTTGAAATTCAATTTAGATGCTACTCTGATTTCGTGTTAATTTCGATATTCGTCGTTATTTTTTCTTCGTTTGATCGTGATACTCGTGATTGATCGTCGCCATTTTAAGCGATTTTTAAACAAAGATGAAAAAAAAAAAAATGCAAAACGCGAAGAATACTTCGAAGATATTTTAAAAATCCAGAAAATATAAAATTTGCAAGTATGTACACATTTTATAACTTACTAACACATCTTTTTATTATAATTTTCTTCATTGTGCATGTATTAAAACTAAGAAACATAACTCACTGAAATAACGGCAAAATGGCTGCTGAAAATAGTGATATCCGCTTCTCGGAAATTCTGCCACAAACCAGTCAAATCACAAGTTACAAAAACACATAGATATAATAATTAACGAAAACGAGAAAAATTATTTGAATTTCAAACTCTCGTTCATCCATAGATTATCTGAAACAATTTTTTGTTCTTTTTTTTTGTTCTCAATTCTCGTGTATTTCTCTGAAAGATCTTTTTTTTTAATCATGGTCTTAGCTGAAGCAAATACGATAAGCTGTTTTGTCTACTAATTTTTGGAAACTTGTAATAACGTAGGAAAATATCTAAAAAATTGCTTCAGTGCTACGTCAAGAATTATTTTTGAAGTTGATAATGTCTGTTAGGGAATGATGAGAGGAAACGTTGATTAGGCGATTTATTCAATTTCATAACAGTTAGATGAAGAACTTTTTTTTTCTTCATGAATTTTGATATATTTTATATGAAAATGAAGTGAATATTTCCTTCAAAACAATGAACTTTGAATGAATAGTAATTCAGGTAAACAGGGAAAAGAGTAAAGAACGAACCTAAATAGATGCCGACGAGCTAATTAAACAAAATTTACGTAATAGCAAATTGCAATATAACATAATAATATTTCTAACATCTTCAATCGCTGAATCCAATTTTATTTGCATATTGAGTAATATGTCTTTAATCTCGTTAGATCAAAGTATGCTAAGAAGGTGTAAAATTTTTTTAACGAGTTGAAAATTTGCTATTCGGATTTATATTTCGTTGATCAATTATGCTATAAAACGTCATGATTAGTGAATACATGTAATTCATCAGTCGAACTTATATGCTATGTGAAACTGACTCGTCTGATCTATATTTGGTATTTTAATTTGTATGTATTATTCCTGTCATTCAATTTAACCACTTTCTAAGAAGTGATGTTCAATAACCAGAAAAACATGCCAATAAGCGAGTGTTTTGCTACTAAAATTTCATTTATTGGGATGAAGGTAATCAGAAGAAAGACGTTTTTTGGTAGGGAAATTTGATGCATATCCATTAAGGTGCCGGCCTGCCAACCCGTTTGCAGTACAAAAAATACTTTCAATGTATTTCTTCTTTAAAATTCTGCTTCAGGCACCAAAGTGCCCCCCAAAAAAGGTTTCGATCTGATGCGACTTCACCTTGCAGGTTTTACATGCTAATACTCATACAGGGTGTCCCACAAAACGTCTGCCAAAATATAACCGCAGGTAGTACATGGGTAATATTTGCGGAGGCAATCGAAAAAAATGATTACGATAGGCTGCCTACGTTGAAAATTGTAGGGGTTACGATGATTTTTCTCTATGACATTTGGTTTCTTATGGAAAAAGAAATTCAGGAACATAAACTTGACTGAGCAAATCAAAAATACTAATAAAAGTACAAAGAAAATGTGATGTAAAAAATTGTTATAAAATTGAAATTGAAGGAAATATGAAGTGTTGAAGGTAAATTTTTTCTGTACATTTCCCATGAGGGAAATTTTTTTCATTGCAAGTAAAATTTGAGACTCTTGATCGACAGTACATGCATGTTAGTGTTATTTTAGTTATTTACTAAAAGTTGAAAAAAATTAAAATTTACAGAACTGCGATCTTTTGAAAGATGTGATTAAATTTTTTTAAATCAATGCTGCTCCCTAAGTTTAAATTTTTTTCAATTTTTTGCAAATAAAACTAAAATTACTCTGAAAGACAAAGTAAATTTTGGTTTGCGGTTAAAATAATTTCCCTTATGAGTAAATTTATGGAGAAGTCTCTAGAAAGCAGATAGAATTGTGGATGATGTTTTCAATCAATATTTCGTCAATTAACTTTTGTAAGGAAATCTTCAATGTTGCGAAATTTCAATTGGAGTTTTTTTTTCTAAATCTTCCATTAGAATATTGGCCATGTTTTCTTGTCTTTTTTCATCTTTGTATTGAGGTTTATTCATCATAAAATAGCCAGGTCGCTATAAATAAAAAGCATTAGAAGTTTTATTGTATTAGGATTAATTAGGATAAATTATTTATTTGGTCAGGTACTTACGAAAAGTACCATGGGGGGAGGTCAAACCCCCTGTCACCATAATCGTGGAGTAATTCCTCGTCTTTTTTGATGTCTCTTGTTTCCAAGAAAACTATGGTGTGATGATCTTTCCCTATCTTCACCATTCTTGGCGCTACATTAAAATGGCCCTCGGAGTGGTTCAGCAGACGACCCAAGGACCCGTCATCCTCGGTCGCATCCAGGCAGCTTCGGTTGTTTCTAAAGAAGAAACAGTAGTTTTCCTTCGCTGCTCTGGATTTGATAACAGCCTCATCTTAATAATCAACAAAATATGGGCATTACACCGCAAATGAATATATTTTATTTATTATAACTATTACATAACGATACAATACGATTATACGACAAATTAATTGTTGTTGAGCCTCACCTTGTGCAGCCGTACGTTCCCTGCCAGAATATCTCACCAACCATTCCCCCTTCTTTCTAGCGACTGTGGTGTCAACCCCCCTCCCCCTTATCTTGTACTGGATAACCTGCAATTAATTTCAACGATAAGAGATTAGCAAATAGAGAACAAATAATGTAGGTATTGAAATTTTTACCTTGAAATGTTCATCTACGGAAGTTTTATATTATTTCGAGTTACTTATATCAAAATGTTTTTACTATGTCGCAATTTTTGATAATTCCTGTTTAAGAAATATTGAGAATTCAACAAAGAAAATATTGCTGACAGGGGGGGGGGATTAGGGAAGGGTGAATAGCTGAATACCAAGGAGGGCTAAATTTTGGCCTTGTTTGGAAACCTACAAACAGTTGGGTTCACATTAGTTGATAAATTGCCAATTTAAACATTTTTTCTCCGATATGTAATTATTGCCCAAATTTATACCCAAAATTATCATCATTGGCAAAGTTTCATCATTTCTTTTTTTTATTAGGGGGTTTCTTCAGCAAATCTTCTTGTTTTCAACGAGGACAAATGAATAATGACTAAAGTGAAAAATAGTGTAAATTCAGCATGTTTTTTTTGACGTTTTCGTTTCAAATGGGACAGGAAGTAGTGGTATCGTTTTTTGGATATTGATATTCTCAATAATGGCGGAAGCTTTATTTTCTATCTAAAAAAATAATGCTTTTGAATTCACTGTTTTGATGTAATTTTCAGTCATTTTTCATTATTGTTTTATAATAATAAAATTGGAATTCAAAAAAAAATGTATTGAGAAATTCGTAGTTTCAGCATCTTTGAATACTTGTCAACGTAATTTAATATTTATTACCAAATGTGACATGAAAATCATCCTTTTTGAATATCAGCACAGAACATAAAACGCTTTAAAATAACCAATAACGAGAAAATACGAATTTATAATTATTCAGTGATCTGTCGTAAGTACCTGAGAACTTGTGCAACAGACAAAGAAGCGAATAATCTCGTCTTATCAATGATTTGCATACAAGTTAATCTTTCATAAATACATCTGGATGGGTATTCAATTATCTCAAATGTGATGATCTATCTTAACACCCCCATCCAAGAAATTGGTGTACCAAATTTGTCATATAAATGTGCATAAGTTTGATAATGTTTACCAAAACATGTCAAACAGAAGGCAGTTTCCTTCTTGTATGCCCTATCCTTTGTTTGTGATGTGCAGTATGTCTATTGAATGTTTGGTGAAGAGCCAAAGTATCAATGTGTCATTAACTTTGATACAGTCGTAAATACAAGATAATTTTTAAGTTTTGTGCTTCAAATTAGAGTCAAGAGTATTCTAATGATTTACCCAATCTCTCTCCAAAGAGAGCATCAAGGTAGGCTGTGCCTAATTTCATGTATTTATCCTCTATTTTCAAGAGTTGCGAATATGTAACTCGTAATGATGGTGTGCTTCGAATTTATGCAAACGATAGACGTATTTTTCTCTGTACAAAATTGAGAGGAAAGCTTGTTCTGCAAGATCTTGCTGATTGGCATCTCGAAATTTCTGTATGATTTTATATTGAAATGGTTTTTTTCTCATGTTGGACTGTGTATCATGTAGAGCTGATTATGAAACGTTTTCCATGTAATGAAAGAATGTACTAGAACAGTACACTTTAATTGAAAGTTGAAAATTACCTCTAAATTTGGTAACAATGATAATAATACGATGATGATGATAAAATTAAAAAAAAATTGAAAAAATAAAAATAAGATTCTCAAAATTCCACCATTATTTATTGTAGTATTCAATTACTCCAGATATGAAGCACCAAAAAAAGGTAGGAAATGATAAAAATAAATAAATAAAAAAATAAGCAAAAAATATAACAAAAAAACTCAACGCTAAATGTGAACAACAGAAAGAAAAAAATATGAACGGAAAAAATAATTAATAAATAAATAAAAATATAACAAAAAAATTCAACGCTAAATGTGAACAACAGAATGAAAAAAATATGAACGAAAAAAATAATTTACTAATGTGAAAACTGAAAACATTGAAAAAAAAAACAATCAAAGATTATGATAAATGTAAGTTTATTGATTCTCATTAGCGTATGTTTCCAGAATTTCATTTTTCCTTAGTTGAAAAAAAGTTGGGAAATGCTAAGAAAAGAAAAAAAAAACGCTTGTAAGTTTTACTTCAATAGATTAAAAAATCAAAAAAGTATATTTTAAAGTGTATATTAGGGTGGGTCAAAAAAAACGATTATTTTTTTTTTCACTTGGTACCCTGAAAAATTGGTTAGTAGACACCTTAAAAAAATGCTCAGGAATATTCAGTGTTTTTTCTCTAACTATAGTGTGATGAGCTCTTCAGGGTAGTTTTGTATAACGCGAAAACTTGATTTCTCAACACAAAAATATAATTTTGCAGGAACTTGATAGTATTGAATAAAACACAAAATGGCATAATCGAATGATTTAACTAGATTAACAAATTGTCAGATCTACTAAGGTGTGCTACGACTTCAATCTAATTGTAATATATCTCATATGCCAGATTTGACTTCCTTATATCATTTTAGTTACGTACGTTGGATGTGTATTCAAATAATATTAGGTCTATAAAATTAAAAGTTAAATGGTTGAGTTCTTAATCTACATTAGGGTGGGTAAAAAAAAAACGATTATTTTTTTTTTTTCACTTGGTACCCTGAAAAACTGGTTGGTAGACACCTAAAAAAAATTCTCTCCACGTATGAACTCTTAATTTTAATAGGAACGTCCTCCGGCTTTTAGATTTCTATTTTTTTTCTATTGTTATAAAGAAAATTGCATATCTTGGTG